>JADLZL010001559.1:0-146744 GCA_015844335.1 Chrysopogon serrulatus
AAAATCTAATGGTGATTTTGCCCTCATTTTTTAAACTTTGTGATTTTGCCCTCGTTTTTTTAATAATGAAACCTCCGTTTGCCCCACTTTGAAACTCCGTTTGAAATAAAGGGATTAAATGGCAAAAAAAAAAAAAAAAAAAAGACCCCCACGCGAAAAGACACTGGTACCCCTCACTTATCTTCTCTCGTTACACCATTCTGAAACCCGACGCTATCTTTCCCTCAGTCTTGTTCTTCTCTCACAGTTAGGGTTTGGTGGTGGCTGCGATCCCGGCGGCGGCGGCAACCTTGCGGCGGCGCGGCTAGGGATCGGACTCCTCTTCCCTCCACCTGTTCCTGCCCCTGGGCTCGGCTCGGCGCGCGGCCACCGACGCGAGGAGGCGCTGCCCGCTTCTGCGCTGGCGCGACCAGCGGCGGCGCAGCTTTAGAGGCGCCCGGCGGCTGCTACCGGCGGCTCGGGCGCGTGGCACAGGAGGTGCCGCGCGGCTCCCTGCGGCGTGGCTACCGGGCGGCGCGGCGCAGAGGCGCCGGCGCAGCTGCCCGGCGGTGCAGCGCGCGGCGCAGGAGGTGCCTGCGCGGCTCCCTGCGGTGCGGCGCGTGCAGCTCCCTGTGGCTCGGGCGGGGGGAGGCGAGCACGCTGCAGCGGGTGGCCCTGCCGTCCCTGCGGCTGACGGCGCAGCAGGCTTGCACGGCTGGCGAGCAGCCCCCTCGGACCTGCTCCCTCGAGCCTGCATTCAGGAAGTCCGGAACAACCATCGTCGGCCTCGTCTTCCAGGTGCAAGTAGCTGATTTCGATCTATGCAAGTAGCTGATTTCGATCTATGGTACATGTTGATTTCAATCTACGCAAGTAGCTGATTTCGATCTATGCAAGTAGTGCAATTGATATTTCCAGATCCCTGAAAATAGTTGATTTTGTTGTCTTCTAGTGCTTGAATTAAAACAAGTGATTTGCATCATCTCTGAATCTCAATCTGTACTTGAACTGCAGGTAGATTTGTATGAACTCTGAATATAGCTACTTGATTTTCGTTCAGTGTTTGAACTGCAAGTGCAACTATGAATGTACAAAGCAGATGATGTAATCACTGAAGCCTGCAAGTGATTGTTATTGCAAGTGATTTTTACAGAGCATTTGTGTATCTGTACAGCTTGATAGTTGATACAGATATATAGTAGCCAAAATAAAATAGATTAGTAGGATCTGGTAGCAGCTAAGAAAATATATGGTGTCTAAATGCTACCTAAAGGCCATCTTAATTTTTTCCTGAAGCTATCTTGAGTTCTGAATGCCATCTCATTTTTTCCTGAATATCTATCTGCTACCTAGAGTTCTGAATGTTATTTAAACACTCATATGATTGCTATCTGCATTTTGCTGTAGTGAATGTGAATGCTGCCAGGATAACAGCCATGTAAATGTGAATCATGCAGTGTGAAAATGGATCTTTGAATGTGAATGATGTTTTGTCAAAATAGCTCTTTGAAATGTGAATCGGTGGTGAAAATAGCTCTCTGAAAAATAACTATGCATGTTTAGTGGTGAAAATAGCTCTCTGAAAAATGACTATGCATGTTTTGTATGTCTGATGAGCAAAATGAATTAGTGGAATTGGCTACAGCGCAGTGAGCAGTGAGCAGCCTCCCCCATTCTGCATCATCAAACTCCAGCGCAGTGAGCAGCCTCCCCCACTCTGCATCGCCCTTCTGAATCGACAGTCGGCCACAATGGAAGAGCCAAGGTATATTCCCGGCCATCGATTTTATTTTGAGATGTGTGGTTTAATGCAGTAGAAAATAGCAGCGATTAGTGATTTATTAACTCGTTTATTCCCTGCTGTGATATGTAGGATAAATCACAGTAAATTGGAACTTGTTGTTAGAGTTCGCTCTTTTTTCAGCTTGCCAGTCGGTGGTCCAAAAACATGGTGGCAAGGTAGAACTTTGCCAACCAAGGTTGTGGACACAAATAGCTTTGGGCTGCTGCAGCTAGTTGATTTTTTTGCCGAGCAATCGCTTGTGGGGTTCTAAGCAAGTACATTACCTTGTGGCGTGATTTGGACAATGTTTCTATGGAAATAAAATCTGATGAAAATCTGTTAGAGTGGTTTCTAGCCAATGTAGAGAGCGGATTAGTATGCATCAATGCTCGATAAATGATTTTGAGGGGCCACTTTGCAATTTTCTCCAACAAAGAGAAGGTTTCATCCTATGTGAGGAGGGCTGTTGTGCTCCTAAATGAGGAAGGCACAACCGCTGCAGCCACAAATGCTAGTGAGAGAGCTCCAAATGCTAATGAGAGAGCCCCAAATGCTTGTGCGAGAGCCCCAAATGAGAGAGCCCCAAATGAGACAGCCACAGCCCCATGCAAAAAAAAGACAATATGCACCAAAAAAAAGACAGCTGCCACCAAAAAAAGTGCTTCTGAGGGTGATACTGAGGAGGTACTAAGTGATAGCAGCTACGACACCGATTTGGTCGCTTCATCCGACTCTGACGATGATGATTGGTCTGATGACTCTGACATTGAGTTTGATCCTGATGGTGAAATTGTTGATGAGGAAGATGAGTACGATCTTCCCATGTTTTCATATGATGCCGATGATCCATGTATTGATGTAAATGTGGTGTTCCCAGATGTGGACCAATGCAAGTTAGCAATCACACATCATCTTTGTCTTGCATGATCATGCTTTCCAAACTGTAAAAAAGACACAACAAGATTTAGGGCCATATGCAAGAGAATTTGAACAAGGTCTGTAAGTGGACTTTTTTTTGCATCTACTAGCAAGAAATACCTTGGGTGCAAGGTATTAACTTAGTTTTTGCAGCAACCTATTACTTGGTACATATTGTTGTATGTTCACCTATTCTAATAACTTGTTTTGTTAACATGTTTTATGCAGGTTAAGACAAGTGGACCAAAACATACTTGCGGTTCATTCAACAAGTCTGGTGAGACCATGGCATCTAATAAATGGGTGGCTGACAGAGTGGTGGAGTTTTTGGTGGAAGACCCTGAAATAGGACCGGGTGCATTGAGGGACAAACTGAACAAGAAGTATTCAGTAGATATTCCATACCACAGAGTTACTAGGGGGAAGTTGAGGGCACTAGACTTGATTTTTGGGAAATGGGATGAAAGTTATGATTTGTTGCCTACTTATCAAGCTGAACTTCTGAGATCATTACCTGGTAGTGTTGTGGAGCTAGAGACTGAAGAGCACAATGGTGATGTGTGCTTTTTGAGGTTCTTTGTTGCCCTTAAACCATGCATAGATGGCTTCTTGCAAGGGTGTAGACCATATATTGCAATGGATGCAACACACTTGGAGGGGAGATCTAGAGGTCGGTTGGCATCACCGCCGCAGTGGATGGTGATAACCGGTTGTTCAGTGGCATATGGAGTGATTGAGACCGAGTCCAATGAAAGTTGGACTTGGTTTGTCAATAATGTGAAGAAGGCTATTGGTACACCTCCAGGTATCCACATTATCTAGTTCTAACGCTATTTTTAGTGATTTGAAGTTTATTATATTTTCTAACATATTTGCAATATTGATGCAGGTTTAGTCATTAGTACGTATCTTTGGAAAGGGAATAGAAAATGCCGTAGAAGATGTGTATCCCGGAGTCGAGCACGAGAATGTATGAGGCACCTGTGGAAGAACATGAAGAAAAGTTACAGTGGTGATCTTTATGGAAAGAATATGTGGTGTGCTGCCAAGAGCTTCACAATTTCTAAGTTCAACTATTTTCTAGGCAAAATAGAGGAGAAAGATCCTAAAGCTATTGAATGGTTGGATGAAAACCATCCATATGTGTGGAGTAGAAGCAAGTTCGGTGAAGACTGCAAGGTAGATTATATCAATAACAATCTCTCTGAATCTTTTAATAGTTGGGTGTCAAAAAAACTAAGGACTTTCAGATTATAGAAATGCTTGACCATATTAGACAAATGATCATTGAGAAGTTTGTTTTGAGGTCCAAGATTGGTACTAATATGTCAGGCATTATAATCCCAGCTATTATTACTAAATTGAATGCTAAATCAAAGAGTATCAAAGACCATGAGGTTCTGATATGTGGGCCTGCAAATGCTGAAGTAACTGTGAATAGATTCAGGCATGCAGTGAACTTGGATGAAAAGACTTGTAGCTGTCGCGCTTGGCAAGTGACTGGAAAACCATGCAGCCATGCTTTGGCTTTCATTGGAAAGATAAGTAGGGAGGTACAGATGGATGAATTTGTCCATGAATACTTCTCTGTTGATAGGTACCGAAAGGCATATGCAAGTACATTCAATCCAATGACATCCAAAGATCAATGGCCTCGTGTTGATTTAGGCTACAAAATCAAGAAACCCAAATTAAGAAGAAAACCTGGAAGGCCAAGAAAATCTAGGATCAGGGCACATGATGAAGTTGCCACTAGTAAGAAAAGGAAGAGGTGTTCTGAATGCGGAGAACTAGGCCATACAGCCAAGACTTGCCAAGGAGGTCCTACAGCTAGTCAAAAGAGGAGGCAGTTAACACCACAAGTTGGATCAGGACAAGGAAGCAATGAACCAATGTGAGACATACATGCATTGCTGTCCAATTTTATTTATTTTTCCTACTTGTTCAGATTTAGTTGTACTAATATTTTTCAACAACATTAAGTGCAAGTGCAAGCGTTGATGCTAGTGCAAGTGCAAGTGCAAGTACTATCTGCACTGCGGGGAGGAAGGGGAAGGGGGGAAGAGGAAGAGGAAGGAGAAGGGGAAGGGGAAGAGGACAGGGGAGGGGGGGAGAGGAGGAAGAGGGTCAGCAGAGACCAACAATGAGACAAAGTAAGACAAACCAATATTGCTTTCCTGTACTACATATTTTTGCAACTTTACTAACATAATTCTTCTCTTTTCCATATAAAGCGCAAGTGATTCAGGAAGGGGAACAGGAAGGAGCAGAAGAGGAGCAACTTCTGGGAGGCTTGCTACTTTGTTAGGTTTTGATGCCTAATATATGTAGATCACTTCTAGATGCCTGAACAACTCACTAGTAGCTACTTTGCTTTTGTTCTAGTTGTCCGGACAACTCACTAGTAGCTTTGCTTTTTATTTGACATGTCATTGTTAGTGTTTGACATGTAATTTGGACCTTTATGTTGGCTTCTATTGTGGTACTATGGTGATATGTTGCATGGATCTGGTTTATATGATGAAGTTGTGTGATATTATATGATGAAGTTGTGTGATATTAGAAGCGTGTTTATGTGGATTATTAGCAAAAATCTTTGTCAAAATTTTCTAAAAATTCTGTATAAAATAGTGTCTTCTTTCTATTTGAAACTTGGGGTAAAAACACTCATAACATAATAAAACAGGGGTAAAAATGTATGGGTAAAATTGTCCGTTTGTCCAAAAGTTAACACCGTTATATGCAATTAACAGACCAGGGGTAAACCCTTCTTTCGTTATAAAAAAGCAGGGGTAAAATCACAAAGTTAAAAAAATAAGGGCAAAATCACAAACGGTCAGCAAAGTAGGGGTAAAAACGCTCAAGCCCCAAAATAGAAAGTCCAAATGTAGTTTACCGAAGTTCATGTGTCCATGTTTTACTCTTTTTTTTTTTTTGTTCATTGGTTTGAATAAATAACAAGCAAACCAATGTGTATGATCAATACTGTCTCATGGTACAAAAAAAGACCTTTAGTGCAACCCATATTACTGTGCAACTAGGGTACATTCCAAGTGTTAGTGAAGGTTAAGGATCTAATAAGGAGCAGAAGTGGCCAAACAAAATCTAGCTAGTGCTGAAACAACAGCGGATGTTGGGAGAACTCAGCGCTTACATGGTTAATGCAGCAACAACCGGCGAAGGATAAGACAAATGACTGAATGGATCTTTTAGTTTGAAAATCTGTCTCTGCTGCTTCGCTATGACAACCAAATTGGTCCCAGAAACATCCCCCTCCACCTGATTGTAGGTGCGATGAACAATGCGTGCTTTGTCCAGCTTGGCATCTGGACCAGGATCAACAGATTGAATCTCGAAAGAGGAGAACCTGCCCTTCCCCATAGAGCACAGTAGCTGCCCCGGAACAATGCCCTTTGATATCACTGACAACTCAACGATGGATAGCTCTGTTTTGCCCGTGCCTGAAGTTTCTGCCCGAAAGACCTCAATGTAGTACACTGCAGCTGTGCCTCCCTTCTCTTTGGAGCAGGCAACGAAGCGGCAACCTCCGAGAGGAACGGCCTGGCCGATGAAAGGCAGGTTCTTGTCGTCCACCATCTCCCATTTCTCAGCGTCCACGTCGAAGGCGCAAGTACCTGTACCCTTGTCTTGTTGCACGGAGAGCAGGATGTGGGAACCGACAACCGCATAGGAGGAGACGCAAATCTCAGGCCGGTCGCGGTACTCCAGCGGGTTGATGCGGCAAGGGAAGATGGGCGGCGGCTGCAGATGGCGCCACCTGAGATACTCAATGTCGTTGAGGTCGAGGACGAAGAACCAGGGCATGAAGTCCATCCCCTGCACCACCGAGGGCCTGCGGGAGAGAGCGTAGAGCTTGCCGCCGTGCGGGATGAGCACGGGATGCATCTTAGGGTAGACGAGGCGGGGGGCGCGGCACTCGGTGGAGGCCTTAGGGTCGAAGACGATGGTTCGATCCAGACCAAGGCCCACGATTCGAGGCCCGTACGCTGTCCTCACCGCCGCGAAGGACATTCCGGATCTGCTGGATAGCAGGCGGCAAGAGGCGGCGCCCGCGGTGACCTCGAGGACGGAGTGGGTGGGCTCCTCGACTCCGTGCTCCACCACCAGGTATACCGCCTGCTTCTTCGATGCAGCCTCGCTAGGCTCAGAAGAGGTCTTCTTCTTCATCTTCTTCCCTGAGCGAACGAGAGTAAGCCGAGCTCGATTTATCGCCGCCGCGCCGTGCGTATTCGCCCTTCTCCTCTTCTTGCCCTGTGCCATCGGCATCTTCCCTATGCAAATCGAGTTCGCTTTCCGACGACGACGACTAATCCTGCTCTATTTTTTTTCTCGAAGAAATCCTGCTCTATTTTTTCAGGGGAACACAGCGACGAATAGGGAAGACGAGACGAGGCCGGCGAGCGGCGGCGAGCCGGCGACGGATAAGAGAGAAACCCTAGGGGCGCGTGTTCTGTGCGCGTCCTACAGCCCGGGAACTCCTGGGCCTGGCCCATACGAGCAGAAATGCTTTCGTAGCCCTTCTGCTTTGGGTTTTTACTTTTTCCTGAAAAAAATTTATTTGACCTCCCAGCTATCAACACATTCTCAAACTTTCTCCTAATAACTAAACCAGTTTAGTACCCCCTATATATTCCTAAATAAGTCAAGTTTTAAAGTCAAATTAAGTTACTCTCTTTTTTTAAGCGTATCAACCTACTAATGCAACAAGTTTTCTTTCCTATAGCCACACACAAAAAATGCCCCCCCGCTGAGAAGCCCCTCCTTCAGCCACCCACGAAATTGTACCCAAGAAACCAACACAATTAAAATGGACAGCTCAGATTCGATTTGAATCATTCTCGCTCCTTACTCATACACATCGGACAGTCCAGATCAAAAGTGTCACACATCCTCCTCTCCTCACTCATCCTCCCGCACCCGGAAGTCGCGGCACCGCGGCACGCCAATTACGCGTGGCGGCTCGGCGTGGCTGTTGATCGACGGGCTGGAGGCGTTGGCGTTGGCGTTGCTCAGTCTGCACCATCGCATGGATCCACAGGAGGCCGGTGAACACGATCGCGTCGAGGCATCAACGGTCTGCACTCCTCCGCCGTGACGATCGGGAAAGCGCAGCCGCCGCGGCGACCGCGATCGCGGCCACGATCTACTGACCCGACTGCACTTCCACGACTCCTTCGTGCAGGGCTGCGACGCCTTCTGTCTAGGTGCCCATGAATCCGTCGAGCCTCACGTCCAGGTGCTGCATGCGGTGGAGTTTGTCAGGTATTTGTCCGGGAAGAACAACGTTCTGCTAAGTGCTGCGATCTGCAGGTGGAGGCGTTCGGCAGTTACCTGTTCGTCAGGCTTAAGAGATTAAATATTATGTTTCGTGTGTTTGTCAATTTCAACTAAGATGCCTACCTGTATGTTGGTTCAAAAGCATGGTATTTTTCAAATTGTGTATCTGATATGCCAGGCTAAGAACTTGTCCAAAGTTATACTGCAAATGGGACAGGCTTCTTTCTTTTTAGTGGCCTCATTCAGCGGCCAATGAAATGATGCTCATCACTCTAACTTGCAGAAAAACATTAAATATTTTGTGATATATATTGTCTTTGCTGCATTTGGCTTGTCTTTTGCCGTATAAGCTTCTTTCTCTCGAGAGATCTTGTCAGTATAGGCTAAAAGCTACTGCTATATGTTTATTGTCATCTGGTTTAAATAATTTTTGGTAGGAGTACCATGTGTACTCTCTTTTTAATTTTATAATTTTCCAGATGTGAAGTGCTGCTGTGTACTGATCCTTGTTTGTGCGAGGAGAGAAACTCTATGCTTCCTACAATTTCATCAAAGGTAATTTATACAGTGAAACAACACTTACCTTCATTTGGAATGCTGCTCCTACTTTGTGCTCAACAATCATTGTTGATATTCAGCTCACAATGACATGTAAATTTGTGCCATTCCAAATGAAGGCTTGGGTTGTCTGATCTCCTCCCTGATGGTTAAAATTTGTTCAAAAAATCTGAATGCTTGGCTCACTTTGGAACTTTATCATATAGGATAGGGTCTACAATATACAATATACAAGATGTGAATTTTAGTGAATCTGATTGTTCCTTTTATTTTTTATAAAATTTATTTTGTTTTGTATTTCACCGTAGCGTTCCTGACCAACTCTGCGTGGTGGCCAAGCTGCTGTCGCTCTGGTTTCTGTTGGATCAGCCTTCCAAATGCCTGGATCAACTTAAATTTTGATGAAGTCATTCATGTGTGCTCTTGCCATAATGCTGTCCTCTGGTATATATATATGCCCTTATTAAATGTACCAGGCTCCAAGAGCACAATTTATTTGAAAGTTCAGTATAACTCTCAGGGCTTGTATGAGTTGTATGATCATAGACAGACTTTGACAGGCTTGATAACAATGGGACTGCAAAGGAGGTAGTTTCAAAATGATCTCAAATGTAGGAGGTTAATGAGAGGCTAAGGTTCTTTTTGAAGAGTACAACCATATCTAGGTCTTGTCTTTTCACTGCAAACTACCTATTTACAGTTAGTCATTTGTACTATGGTCTGTATTCAGCTACAAATTTATGAATTCGTAGAGGTTCTTGACCTTTTAAATTGTTTATCTTAATTTACTACACGGTATCCAATTTATTGTGGAAGATTCTGGAGGCTTTGTCAGTGAATTTTATTTGTTTATATTTGAATCTTCTATAGATTGTTTTTAGAATTTTTAGTTGACCAGGTTCTGAAAGCAACAACAGAACTAGAAAGGCTATTTTTTTACTGAAGTGAATTGTGGATAAAGTATTACCGTAGCGTTAGCACGGGCACTATACTAGTGGTGTAGTAATATGTAAGATTTTGACTTTATGATTTTAACCTTTATTTGTTATTAACTTTATTTACAATTTTGCCTTTGTTTGTTACAACAAAAAAAGGAAAAAAAATATATAAACAAGTTTGCTTGCTAAGGTATAATGACTTTACTATTTTAACCTTTGTTGTAGATTAACTTTACAATTTTATCTTTGTTTATATTAGAAAAAAATCAAAAATCTAAGCACGTGAGTTTGTTTGTTAGAAAAAAGGGGAAAATAAAGATTTAAATATGTCCTGTCGAAAAAAAGATTTAAATATGTGATGTGAGGAAAACAATCACGTAAGTAAGGAATTGGAAAATATACTTTACTAAAAGAACATCCACCCACCTAAGATCTCCAATGGATGTGTTTTGATTTTTCATCCAATGCTCGATATAAATCTTACACATGGAAGACAACCTAGTACAATGCAATAGATACACACGAGTGTTTGATGTTTCCCTCCTCTGCTGCTTGGTCGTGCTCCCCCCTCCTTGTTATTTCACCGTCGTCGACTCTACCCACCCGTTGTACCAGTACCCCCTTTTCTCACTTCGCTTTCTCGAATCGCAACGAGTAACTCTAGTGAGATCATATGAGATTTGGAAAGATCCCTTGTGTTCTATCGGCTTCTGAGTGAAGTGATGAACTTGGGATCCACCTCAACTGGGATATAGGTGTCGCGGGTTCATCACCAAGACACGACAATGTATCATGGTTAGAGCTATCGACGTTCAGTAGTGATGGTGCTTTTGTATTCACTAGGTAAATGCCCGTGCGTTGCAGCAAAAAAAAAAAAAAGTTAATCATGATATTTTAAGTTCGAGTGAATACGTTAGAGCCCTTGGCCGTCTCCACAGCACCCGAACCGGCACCCACCGTCCCGTGGACACATCAGAGCTAAAAT
Source organism: Chrysopogon serrulatus (assembly GCA_015844335.1). NCBI lineage: Eukaryota > Viridiplantae > Streptophyta > Magnoliopsida > Poales > Poaceae > Chrysopogon > Chrysopogon serrulatus. The sequence continues at coordinate 10,460 of JADLZL010001559.1, forward strand.
TACTAATTTAAGATGAGTAGAGAGGTGATAGTACTCTTTCTGAAAACCATGACTCAATTAATTTGATCGGCAGCATCTTCTCAGTTCAAAAGACAACCATTGATATAACTCTTCTAAACTTTATACAGTTTCTGCTAAGATGATAGTGTGGAACTACAAATTGTTTTTCCTTATTAACAAGCTAAAGTTATCGGTTGAGAACTACTAACAAAGCAAAGACATAATGATGAGGCAAGCCGAAGCATATGAGATTGCCATGGTACCACATCAGCTATGACATATCATCAATCTCTTTGGAAAAATTTCTCTCCTCTTCTCGTACTCGTTGTGATCTGAACAAAAAGAGTGGAGTCAAATTAGCACTATACACGCAATTAATAATTGCAGAATAGTACAGAGAATTTGCTTAGAAACCTTCTTCCTCAGCTCCATTCCTGGCAGACAATGGATTATTGGATTAGAGACAGTTACTACGAGCAGGGTAGAGACGTAGAGCAAGTTGACCTCGGTGTGCGTGGGCGCTGGGATGGGTCTGTCTTCGGAGCAGGCAAGGCAGTGAGGAGGCATCTGACCTTGGCGTTGCAGCAGAGGAGCAAGGTCGGTGGCAGGCGTGAGACAAGAGGGAGCAAGCGAGCGAAAGCTGGAGCCCATACATGTGAAAATCTAATGGAAAAAAATCAGAATGTAGCCATAAATTATCCCGTAGTTTATAAAGCAGTGAAACATATTCTTCCCATCATGTGTATATGATGAAAAAAAATACATGGAACTCAAATAATTTATGTATCCTGCAGTTTAAGGTACACAATAAACCAGCCAATTTTAAATCACACTAAATAATTAATGTTTATAGTTACATGCCTCTTGGTTGATGTTGATGATTAATTTTTCCACAAAAGGGAAAACTGACCCTTGACTTTTGCAGTCAACAAACATTTTATTTCAAACTATGGGAACCAATGACACTAAGCATTAGCCATGACAGGATGGAAATTACAACAGTTACTGAATCCAAATAGGAGAAGTAGACAACACCCTCCATAACCAAGGAGGCATGCTTGTTAACTATCATGATATTATACAGATGTACAAATATAATAATAACTTTGTGAGCAACACTTACTATATATTGTCCCTTGTACACCCTCTCACCCAGACCAAAAGTGGCACCGTCGCTGTTCCTCGTCCGTCATTGCCAGGGACCCTTCTGCACCTCCTCATCTTGGTGACGCTGTACAAATTGAATGTGATGGTGTTTGTTGAAGTTCTATAAAATAGAGTAGCTCAGTGGTGGAAGAAATTTTGAGACACAGTAATGCAGATAGCATGAATAGAACACATACAGAAAGCTTCATCGAGTTGCACAACAGGAAGATCTTACCGAAGAAGACGGAGAACATGCTGCAGATACATGTATACATTCAGACAGTGGGCAAGTAGGAAGAAAAAGTAATGGAGTTCTGTAACATTAATCTTTATAACAGCATGATGGTAATTAGTTAATTGCAAAACTGTACCTCTGCACACAATCTCTTGTCAACCTTCTCCACATCTGCAGCTTGAATAGGGAAAATGTCCAAATCCAATTTCACCTTGCACTCTTGCAGTCACATCTAGTTTGTGTTCACATATGTAAATGCTTAGAAGAACCATTGAAGGGGCAAAGTTCAGATCGGCAAACTGAACAGAGGTCTCTAGATAATAAAAATAAATGTCTTACTTGATTTAGATATATATAGTGAGCTAATTTTGCATTATTTGTAACTGACTAGCTGATTGCCCGTGCGTTGCAACGGGAGTGACAAGCAAATTCAGAGATCTTTTTGGTAGCTAGGCCAAAATACCATGGCAGTTTAATTTTTGCATGTTTGTTACACCATGAAAATGACAAAAAAAATACAATGTTTCAAATTTGATCTTTGCAACGTGCTGTTTGCAGCCAGCCACTTTTACAACACATAATACAAATATGTCTTTGAAATCAAATCAAATAAGTTCGGATCGTGTTCACAATGACTGTCGACTCTACCACAATTTACATATGACTGTGCTTAAGATATTTTTGCAAAATCTAAGTTCTTGTTGCTTTTTTTCCTTGTAATTCTCTGTGAAGTCGATACTGATAAAGCTGAATTTATGTCAAACCCCTAACTCAGAGCTAAGATTTCCCCAAAAGTTCTACCAGATAAAATACCCCATTCAGGAAAAAAAAAACACTTTTCACCCAACTCTAAGCATCGATTCGATCAAAAAAAAGAAAGAACCAGACTCTTCTAGTATCTGCATTGAGATTTGTCTCCAAAGAAATCCCCAATAGTTAGCTTCTTTCACAACGTTCGCTGCAGTTCTTTACTTCTTCCATCCACTATACATATTGGCTTAAAAAGCCCTACAGCACACCTCCTCCTCTCCGTTGTTCTCTCCAAATGCGCAAGCATCGGGTCAAATCGCGAGCACACCTCCTCCTCTTTGTTGTTCTCTCCACCATGACATTAGGAGCAACCGGTAGCTCTTCATTTTTTTTTACGAATATAGCTATTCCTTTTTTCCTTCCTGCAAGCACCAGGAGCAGATCATCCACCGAGCTAGCTTTCTTTTTCTCTTCAATAAAAGTGGCTAGCAACATCACCATGACACCATCATGACTTCATACCTCTCTCTTCTATTGTTTTTCAAAAGCACGCCATTCCCACTGATCCTCCTACGTGAACCATAAATCCTGCAATTGTCTGCTCCTCCCAATCTGTCTCCCTCTGAGCAACCAAAGCCATGGCCAACAAATCTGGGTGTTCCTCTCAATGGGGTATATTGCCACCAAAGACATGGGCCTGCTCCAATCCGGCCTCATCTGCACCGTCAACGTCCTGGACGCACCTCTGGCGTGTGCGGCGCTAGCCGCACTTAAAGTAATGGCGCAGCTGGAGGTGGCCCGACGTCGAGATTCAGCAGGATGGAACAGAGTCGGAGCGTGGACTGCTGCAGGATCCGGCGCCTGCGGCTGAGGCGACACTTTCCTACTGAAATCAACAGACCTCCCTCACTGCATGTCGTGCTTGGAAGAGGTTGTTAGATAATTAGGCAATTTCCATGTCATTTTAATTCCAGAAATTAATATTACGACAATGACATATAAAAGATTATTGATAATTGAAAGCATGATATCAAATATATCCATAATAATATGGAACATGATATCGAATAACATGTGAATTATATGAATATTAAAGACATAAAAGCATGATCCATGTAACATAAGAGTAAAGTAAGACATACATCTCACAAAGATAACTAACACGGAATTGCATATGAAACGACTAGAAGTAGTATATAGAACAGATTAACAGACCTACTGAAATAGGCAGACGTGACATATATCTCATAGCAGATTCAGACACAGGATATATCATGATACGATCAGACTGAACATACGAAACAAACTCATGATAGCATACAAAACAAAACGAAAGCACTACTGAAACAAGCATGATCTGGAATACGTAAAACAGGGAGAAGATGAACAGATCATACCCTCCTCCTCTCATGGATGATCCCGATCCTTGTCCAACTTCCATGTCGTTGGAGATGGAGATGATGAAGGCGCCCACCCGTGAGGAAGACAAATAGCGCGGTGAAGACAACGAACGGCGTTCTCCCGTGAGGAAGAAGACGATCGGCGGCGATGATTCGGGCAGTCACGTAGACGCTCCCCAAAAACCTAATTGCCGATCCCCGTGCAAGGTCTCGAATGGCAAGGGCTCCGGAGGCACCTGCCCTCTCGCTTCTCCGTGCGCGCAGAGTTATGAGATGGGGAATATCTCGAGTTGCAACTGGAATGTGAGTCTGAGCATCAAGTCCCGAAGAGGAGGGAGCGTCTCCCTGTGGCAGCATGGAGGAGAAGGTGAAGGGCAAGGGACTCGCGGTGGCTGATCAAGAGACGGGCGAGTGAAGAGTTCAATCGAATTGAAACTCCCGCGGTTAGTGAGTGCTAAAAATTTAACACGCACACCTCGTCACGGCCCGGCCCGGCACGGCGGGCGCTGCGTGTGGCACGCCTTGGTCCGTTCCTTGGCTTCTCAAATTAAGTGGAATAATTCCCACCATATAAGTCAAGTCAACGTCCCTTGGGATTCCAATCCGGTACAATTAATATGTCCACCGTTACATACCATAGAGTTAATTGATTTATTAAATTTAAATGGGCCTAGCCCATAATAAATCCAACAGAGGTGGTGCTGGGAGGTGGTGGGCGGCGCTTTGCTGGGTGCCGGCCAGGGGTAGCGCCAGGAGAAGGAAGCACGCCTGGCTCCCGTTTCAGGACTGCGAACGGGAGGGGAGCGGAGCAGAGGGCGAGGCGTGCGTGCCCCCGTGCGCTGCGACAGAAACCGCAGAGGATGGGGCCCACATGTCGGCGCCCAAATTACTGCAGGGAAGCAATACGATGCCCGGCTTCACCACGCAGTGGTAGACGGGTCCATTTGATTCTTTTTAGTAGTAGAGATACATGTTTTAAAGGATTAGCAATAGACCTGTCGCTCAGTTGAAGGATTTGAGTGGCCTATTTGTTCTGCAAAATTTAGATCCTACACTTCACAAAATATACACAACCTTTATAGTTTTGATTGAACTCAAGTATTATAGATATTTAGATTAGCAAGCTACGATCATGGAAAATCAGTTGCACCCTAGCATCAGAGACAATGAACGTTATCTGCCTGCTGAGCAGAAAAAAATACCAGTATTATCTGAACCATCAAATGTTAACCCAACTATTAGAAGATGACAGATCAAACATGCAATAAATGGATCAGTGACTCAGACAGTTGATAGACTGGAATTGTTTGCTTGACTGCCTGGTGTGCATTTATACGAGGAAATGCAAATTTGAGTAATGTGGTGAACATCTGAAAAGCTGCAACATGGGCTAACACCTGCAAAGCTGCAACATGGGCTTGCAATTCACTCTGGTGTGCATTTCTTCGAGCAGCTTGAGGGCGTCTGGCAACCGACCTTTGTTGCAGTAAGCACCCATCCTACAACATCAGGCACGGAGCTCCGTATCATGATTTCATGGTAGAAGAGGTCCAGCATTTTGGGCATGTCATAGCGGCGGTGAAGGGCTCCGGCGGCACGTCGAGGTCATCCTGCTGCCCAAGCTGCAACGCAGGTGGCTCGACATCGGCCCCGGCGTAGCGTGGGAGGTAGGTTGGGGCAAGCACAAGCACGGTGGTGCTGGCGGCGTCGAGGGCGGCGCGGCTTCGCGGCAGGGGGAGGGAAAGGAGACGGCGGCATGGACACGAACCTCGGCGAGGACGTGGCACGAGCGCGAACGACGAGGATGATGGCCGGAGCGTGAGGGCGAACGGCGAGGTTAAGAACTGGTTCTCAGCGCTCTGTCGGCGAAGGTGGCGCAGTAGGGAGGTAGAGGAGGGCAGGAGGCGAGGCTTGTCGCGCCGGGGAGCTGGAAGTGTCGTGGGGGGCCATCGAGTAGCGAGGGCAGAAGGAGCGCGAATGCGCGAGTAGCGCCGGGGGGCCCACCTCGTGCGAGGGAGGGATTGGAGGAGGAGATGTGGAGTGTGGACGAGAGGCTGCTTTTTAGTGGTAGAAAAGAGCACCCAAATCTGATGGTTCCAGTTGGTAGCGCTGGCAGTGGCCAGGCTGCCCGCCCACGGTTCGATTCCCAGTTGGGGCGTCCGTGGGTGCCGCACCGGGGTTTTATTTCCTAATAAATTATCCTTTAGTCCTGAATATGCATGTGATGCCACAATGGTACTGCGACGTATCTGTCGCCTACGAAACTCCATTGGACTTCGTCGATCTTAAGAAGGACGTGTGGTGTGTATAGTTGCTAGGTCTAGCATGCGCACTAGGTGTATGTTGTGTGCGTGTGGTGGGGTGAGTGTGTGTGTTGTGCGTATGTTCAGATACTACAAATTGTATGCAGATTGAAGTCCGGGCTCAAAAAAGAGAGAGTTTGGTAGGGGATTGCTCGGTGTCATCCTATTGCTCGCCAACAGCAAGGTCAATGCCCCAAACGAGTAAGTGAGTAACGGAAACACTCCTCGCTCTTACTGGATTCTCAGTGGAGGAGCTCTCTGTTGCTCCTCCCGGAGGGTTGGGCCGGGCTCTGCAATCTACGGGCTCAACGCTCCCCTTATATCTCTAGGAGGATCGGGTACATATCGCACCTATATACACGGAGGTCCAGTGGGGTGTTGTTGTGGTGCGGATGGACCTTGCCTTATCGTAGAGCTGGGGTGGCCTCAAGTGTCTCCGGACGCCTTTCTTGTCCTACCGCTTGACGACTAAGGTTGCCTGCTTGGAACATCCTCCATCGGGTGAGCCTTCACGAGGCTTCCTTGATGGCGAAGGCACCTAGTCTGAGGAGCTAGCAAGTGGGCCTTGCACCCCCTGCACCCTTAGAGCTGGCGGGGGAGTTTGTCTCCTTGTGTCATGCTCGTTGTGTGACCTTATTAGAGAAGTGGGTGATGCTGCGCCTATTTTGGAAGGGGTAAGGTTGAGAAGCCCTCCCATGCCTTGGTTGCTCGGCCGAGAGGCTCGAGAAGCCCGAGGCACCTGTTGTACGCCTAACCGGAGTTGCTCGGGCGTGAGGCTTTCGCTGCGGTTGGCCGGGTGCTCAGGGACCTTCGAGCCCTGAGCCTAGGGTCAAGGACGATGGCATGCTCGGGATTCACACGACCCTTCTGGTCAGTGGGTACGCACAAGCATACCCGATGGATATAGCCCTTGAGCCACCGAGAGATTCAGGAAGGAAGAAGGATCGATCAGGGGATTCGCCGATGGGAGACTTAGCTCTTGGCACTGACATACCCCTATGTTTGACTCTCGTCAATAGGTTTATGACAAGCAATCGAACCTTGTGGAAAATCTTTGTATCACTTGCCCCTATTGGTTTGCACTTGACACTATTACATTTCATACTTCATGCTTGTGCTGTTGCTCGTGGCCTAGCTACCTCTAGTAAGTAGTGTGGTAGTTGTTCTCTTTGTTAGCTTAGAGCATCTCCAAGAGTTCCTTATTTTCCTTCCTAATGCTTGGTTTTTAGAAAGTCTCATCACTCATAAAGTTACGCGCGTAGAGTCATTCACATTTGACTTCTAATCTGGTGGGAGGGCTAAAATATATATAGAAACAAATTTAGGGGATCTTGATAAGAAAAGCGCGATAGAGAAAGATCAGGTGGGAGGGCTTAAATGGATATAGAATAAATTCAAGGTTCCTAATGCAAAATATCATATATCGTGAGACTGACCAAATTTTAATTCCTAGGAGTGTAATATTAGGAACTATTAGAAATAGTCTTTTTTTTCTCCCAATACTTTTTAGGAGTTAAAAAATATGGAGTTTTTAGGAAGAATATTTAGGAAACTTTTGGAGATGCTTTGCATAGTGGGTACGTCTTGTAGCCCGCTTGCATGAGCGCGTAATTACTTGTTCTTGCTACTAAAATCTAGTAGGAGGCTTTGCCTTTTTTGTGTAGACTAGGTAGTGCTTATTAGGATCACATCTTTTAGTAACACCCTTGCCTAATGTTTATGATATTGTATAAATTTTAATTAGATTATTCATCCCTCTAGCAAATCCATAAATTTTTTGAAGTGGTATCAAGTCTAAGTCACCGTATTTGCAAAGGTTTAACACCTCGTGGTGCAAAAAGATGGCCACCCAACGTAGCCGTGCTGCTCCACAATTTGATGGCAGCGGCTATGGCAATTGGAAGGAAAGATATCTAGGCATACTAAATCAAAGAGGTTAGAAAAAATTTGGGGGCGTCTGGAGGATGAGTTTATGTAGCATTAGGTAATGCTTGTACGTTTTGTTAGTCCGGTTACCTTCACCATCTACTTTACTCCATAAAATATATGAATAATACGTATTTGTTTATTTATTTATGTCTTACTGTTTCTATAAATTTTAGCAATTTGTTTTATGATGACAAGACACACATAATACTAAGTTAACAGTGGCAATAATATAACTATGTTCCATTAACCTATATCAAATTAAAATTTAATCATTGGGGATTGCAAAATAGAGTTATTTATACTGAATTAGATAACAAAGTGCTTAACATTTTAGTTGATGGCTTGATTAGCTACGGATAGTGCTACCGAATACATTTTGAATCGATAATTGGTAGACGTGAGTTATTCTTACTCGTGTGAGCATGTATCATGAATTCAGTTCACATGTAAGACATGAAGAACGTGGCCCAATACATCTTTGAATCTTATAAGAAATATCTGAAAATATCATATTAGTTCACTGTAAGTTTTACTCTTAATTAAAACTAAATCAATAATTTGGTGGTAAAAATGTGTATATATTATAGGGTAGGGTCAAAGGCTCAAAGGATTATAATTATTTTTATCCTTTTTTATATTTATTATATAAAATGTAATGAAAAAAGGATAAAAATGTAGATAAAAAACATCATCGGGACAAAACGGTGGAGGCGAGAAAGAAAATCAACCAATCGATTTACATGACATATATATTTAGGACAAAAACAAATCTTGCAACAGTACCTAATAGACGTGGATGATATTTTTTTTAGAAAAGAAAGAAAATCGGCTTGGGAGAAAATGGACCGATCCAATCGCCTCCAATTGTTGGGTCAAAAAAAGTAACATCTGATAGCCAATGGGGTAGGAGGTTTTGCGAGAAAAAACTAAAGAACATCATTTGGGCTCACAGATCCGTGCAGGACACGGTGGGAAAAAGAGCACAGAAAAAAATGAAATAAAATACGTTTGTGGTTGAGTTTATGAAAAAAAGTACTGTCCTGCTGCTTCTTTCCTAGAACTCGCTTATGTTTGTTTTCCTAGCTATTTGCGGATTAAGAGTCCCACCAAGCTTTATATTTACATGTAGAGTCCGATGATGACCTATACTGTTCAAGCCTAATATAATATTTCTTGGACCTCCCGTTCAATACGACAAGACCACGTCTTCTCTCCCTCACTTTGTTCGGATTCTTCTCTGTTTTTTCTCCGTAGATTTATTTATCTCCATCTGCTCCTATGATCTGATTTCGTACCGTGTTAGTCTTTTTTTAAGAATTGTCTTTTTTTTTTTCAAAATTTTCAATTTTTGTTTTCTCTCTCGACTAATGTAATTTTTTTTCTTTGTTTCTCTCAAAGTAACTACCTAACTTTGCTATATTGTTTCTCTTTCTATTTGAATTAGGATTAGGATTTCTATTTAGCTTATTCATGAGCAAAGGAACCTATTTGAATTATGATTCGTAGCTATTCTGGTGCATAAGGATGATTCCTATTCTGTCTACTCAGGAAAAAAAATCTATTTAGACTATAGTTACTATACCTATCTAGATTATGTTAAGAATTTACGAATTCATTTTAAAATCAGACTTCATGTCGCGTAAGACAAGAGCTATTCTACCCTATGTAAGCACGGGATATATATATAAGTCCAGATGAAAAACTCTCTCTATTGTCCGGGTAGTTAAGAGAGAGACGGACAAAAAATAGATGGAGAGAAATTTTAACTATTTATTATTAGGGATAGATTTTAAAATTCTAAGGGTACCAAGTATTTTAACTTTTTATTAAGAAGACGGAGGAAGGTAATTTTTTTTTTATTACGGAGGGGCACTGCACATTTCACCTCCACCTGAACGTTCTACGTACAGTTCCCCTATGCCGCGTTTCAAAAAAAAAAAAAAAAAGTTCCTCTATGCCGGAATACACGGTACCTCGTATGTTACTATATATAGTTATGGTCATGGGAGAAGTCAGATCAGAAAAGAATACAACAACGGCAGACCGCAGACCTCATCATATATACAAAAAATGATGGAATGGGAGCGATTATCTTGTCGCCTCCCTCCCGCTTTCATCTCCCCATCTGAGCTGGCCATGGAGTCGAGATCTCCGATTGCGGCAGCATGCACATACCAACGACGACCACGGCAGCCGCAGGCGGTCAACCCTACCTGCCTCGCAGAATGACTCTGCCGTCGGCGGCCAGCCTCGGTAATGTATGGATCTCGCTTCCGTTGACCCTCCTCATTTGTTCGATGCACGCAAATCCAGAAATATCCTTATTTTCCAATGGCATGGCGAGCGGGTGGGCGACTGTTTCATCCTCAATCCTTAATATGAGATTGATCGATCCATGTCTGGGCTAGCTAGATGGGATCTTGTTTTCTCACAATGAAAGTGAACTCCTGATACACAAACGGCAACACACATACAAGAGGCTGGCCGCATCTCCTACTATGACATACTACAATACTACATACAACTTCAAGTTATTTTTTTTGTATAAATTATAAAAGAAGAGACCGAGGTGTGCTTTCTCCGCTAACCTCTGATTCTGAAACGAGGAAAATGCTAATATGATTGAAACAAATATGATAGGTGAACTTATTGTATCTTATTAAGCTCTGGATAAAGTTCAGATAAGGCTCTAGTAAGCTAGTAATGGCACCCGTTGTATTTCACGATCTGGAGTTAATTTATCGATCTGGAGTTAGATTTCTCTAAGGCCTTTGGATGCACTGGTGTTCACCCCTAGGCAACTTTTTTTTTTTGTGTGAGGAAAACATAGGGCACATATGGAATGCATGTGAGTTGAAGTGGATTGGGGTAAAACTTAGCGTAATTTTCACCCCAGTCCATTCAAACACATATAGATTTTGCTGGATATGTTTGCATCCAAACAAGCCTTAAGAGAATCAATATTGTATGGGTGTGTCATGTGGGGCCTACTGCTAGGAGCACAGTAGTAGAGGCGCATGCAGCTGTGTTCAATAGCAATTAATAGATGGTTGGGAATTAGTAGTTATGGCTACAGCAGTAGAGGCGCATGCAGTAGTAGCAGCAGCCCGAGGAGATCCAAGCAGTTATGATCAATGGTATTTTGGAGTCTGGGGAAAGGAATAGAGTATTATTGAGGGATTTGACTGATTAACGGGGAGAGAAACGAGAGAGCTGGGCTCCTAAGGGCTAGGCTGCTCTATATATATTATGAATCAAGCAAGAACAAAGTTATCTCTAAACCCTCCCAATCTCATCCCCTGTTGTTGGTACTTAGGGAAAAACACTGGCACCATTACATGGTTCTAGCTATGATTTGAGGAGCAAAGGGCCACCTACCTTGGGCACCAACACCCTTGACAACCTGGTATGTGGGGCCTACTGCCAGGAGCACATCAGTAGAGCCGCTTGTAGTTGTGTTTAATAGCAATTAATAGATGGTTGGGAATTAGTAGTTATGGCTGCAGCAGTAGAGGCGCATACAGCAGCAGTAGCTCGAGGAGATCCAGGCGGCTGTGATCAATGGCATTTAGGAGTCTTGGGGGAAGGAATAAAGTTATTGATGGATTTGACTGATTAATGGGGAGAGAAACGGGAAGCCTGAGCTGGGCGCCTAAGGGCTAGGCTGCTCTATATATATATAGGGATGAAAACGAAAATGATAATTTTCGATTTTCGACAATCGTTTTCGAGTTTTTTTCCAACTTTTAGGTTAAAATGGAAATGATAATGGTAACCGAAAAAACAAAAATGATAATAATAAAATTAAACGGAAATGAAAGTGAAAATGATTTTGTGTATCCTGTTGCTCCTTGTGTTACGTGAGCTTACGATGATGTTGTGAATTGCTGCAGCTTGGAGCAGAACTATTTGGAGGAACAAAGTTTTGATGGTTTGATCTTGCTATCCCTGACTATTTGACCTTATTAGAGTAAAAGAGCAGATGAGCAGAAATAAGATGTTTTATCCTGAAAGGTAGGGTCTTCACTCAATTTAACAACATTGTAGGATCACCTGCACATGCACAGAGGATTTCTGAAAGTGATCGAGGTTTGGATTTTTTAATGATTGAATGCTTTTATGCATACGTGAACTGACACCCAGTGAAAATGGTATGTTTAATAACATTTAGAAGTGCAGGAACATCATTACACAATGCTACAAACTTTTATTGAAATATCACTTTTTGATGTGCCTTCCCTGAATTCCATTAACTTTTAAACCTATATTATAATTCTATGAAATTAATATTATTTATTTCCTCTTATAATAAGAGTTAAGAGTATGTAATACTCCCTCCATTCCAAATTATAAGTCATTTTAAAAATCTTGGAAAGTCATACTTTTTGAAGTTTGACCAAATTATAGAGAGAAACACAAAGCTTTATGACATCAAATAGGTATATTATGAAAATATAACTAATAAAGAATCTAATGATACTTAGTTGGTACTATAAATGTTATTATCTTATTAGATAAATTTGGTCAAATTTAAAAAACTTTGACTCTCCAAGATTCTTCGCCTTATAATTTGGGATGGAGGGAGTAACAACAAAGATAAAATGTAACTTCATTTCTTTTGAAATATTCATCATAGCATCTACATGTTGGAAATAATCCTGTGTCTAGGTGGATGCTAGTGTCTAGGTTCATAGCATTTGCTTTAGCTAAAATTCAGCATGGACTAATAGTAGGTAATAGGCTGATTAATTGGGTAATATTCTGCATTTGTTAGAGGCTATCACAGCCTGATTTGTAGCTCACGTTGGCCATATCAGTCGAAGAGAAAACCAGAAAAGGCTAAGTCATTCCAGCCACCAAACCACTTGTGTTCGCGTGTGTTCTTGTGTGATAGTGTTCCTGTGAGATGTTGGAGGCTTTAGGCCTGTCAGTGTATAGTTAGTGGTATCATGGATCAGTTTAGTTTCTTCTTCCTCGAACATGTAGGAGAACTATGTATCATTGTATTAAGAAGAAAAAAAGGCGGGGAACATTCAAGACACCAGACACACCGAAAAGGAAACTACAAATCACCTTCGTGCCATTAAAAGAAAGGATATGACCACAACCTAGAAACACACGCACGCCTTTTACTGAGACGACTAGGTAAAACAGTAAAAATACCTTTAGCCCCAGCCAAACCCCATGCAGTGATTCCAGATGGTACAAGCCCCAAGAATCATAAGGGGGTTGATATTTTTTTTTTTAAAAAAAAAAAAGAGAGTTGAGGCTTTTCTGCATTTGTCCTCAGCAAGAATAATCTTTTCCCACCAATCATCAAATAACTCTTCAATCTGAGGGGCAAGGATCTGTAGGCCTACCTTTTGAAATAATCTGAACCCAAAATCTATGACAAAGATGCAAGCAAGGAGAAGATGGTTTATGGATTTCTAAGCTTGATCACAATGAGGACACCTCTCTGGATGAGGGAGCCCTCGCCTTGCCAATCGATCAGCCATCTAACACCTGTCATGAGCTACCAGCCATATGAAGAATTTTACACTTGCCAGTTGTCCAAGATCTCCAAATCCTTATGGTAAGGCCTAAAGGAGTGCCTCCCTTGGAAGAAATTATATATGCTGACCTAGCCGAATATTGGCCATTCGAAGGCGCCAAGTATGGATGTTAGGGACACCAGGTTCCAAGACCACCTCCCTGGTAATGTCCCAGAGATCAAGATATTCTGATATAACGCCCACGGTCAAGGTGCCACCCCCAATATTAGTCAAGATTGCCATAGAGAAAAAAAGCCAGAGTGCAGCAGTGGACCTGAATCTGAAAAGGCAGCCCATGGCCAACTAGGATCAACCTTTTGGAGCCATAACCAGCACAACCTTAGTGCCCATACAAGGTTTTGGAGATTACCTACACCAAGCTCCGCACCCCCCAACCACCCCCCAAAATAAATAAATAAAATAAAATAAAATAAAAATAAAAATCTTTGGGAACACACACTTTAGGTCCAAGTTACACAGCAATGACCGCCATTCACCTCCCTTCATCCTTTCCAAAGGAAACCCCTCCGTACCTTGTCAATAGCCTTAATGGCCTATGGAGGTAAGTCCACAGCCATGGCCAGGTAAACCAGAATAGACGTGAGGATGTTTCAAAAAAAAAAAAAAAAAGAATAGACGTGAGGACATATTGGACTAAAATCCAGCACCCTTCCTTGGTTAGAATATCAGCTTTCCAACCTGCAACCTGCCAATATGTCAGCAATCCGATCAATAAATGGCTGCACTTGTTCTTTGGTGAGCTTCCTCAAAGAGAGTGGAATTGCAAGATATTTACATGGGAATTGGGAAGTCCGACACTTCACAGGGGAGGGGGCTCTGTGCAGTAGCAATGTCTGTCCCACTACAGTGTATTGGAAAAACACTGCTCTTTTGCACATTTGTTCTTAGCCCAGAAGCATCTCAAAAAAAATTGCAGCAGCTCTGTCATGAACTCTATGTCACTAGCCAAGGGACGAAGAAAAAGAACAATGCCATCAGCATGGAGGAAAATCCAATGTTGCAGACCTCTATTGGACAAGAGGCTGCATTAAACCCTCCTCAGCCTTGGCAACCAAATGGCATAACATCAATTACTAGAATCAAGATCAAAGGTGATAACGGGTCACCTTGCCGCAGTCCACACTGGTGAAAAATGACGTCCCCCCCAGAAAACCATTCAGGAACACCTGGGTAGAAGATGATGCCTAGAGTCCGCAGATTATATCGCACCAGATGATACCAAAGGCAATTTTCCTCATCACCTCCACAATAAAACTCTAAGTGACTGAATCAAAAGCCTTTGTAATGTCTAGCTTGAGGAAAATCCTGGGCTGGTTTTGCTGATGTAAAAACCTGGCTGTTTGTTGCACTAGCATGAAATTTTCTTGGATAAACCTCCCTTTTATGAATGCACTTTGGTTAGGAGTCATGATCTGATGATGGAGCTTGCCAGCCAATCTGTTGGTAAGAATCTTTGTAACTAGTTTAGCAAAGCTATGCACTAGGCTAATAGGCTTAAAATCCTTGATGTGTCTAGCTTCTTCCTTTTTCGGCAAGAGAGTAATTAAGGCTGTATCGAGTTGCTCAAAATTTATAAACTTTACATGGTAGAACCGCCCTCTGAAACCCTCTGGACCTGTTGCTTTATCACCTGGCAGTTGGGATATTGTCCTCCACACCTCCTCCGTGAATGGCGCTTCCAAGGTTGCAAGATCATGATGCGCGATATTGAGCTCCTCCAGATTAATAGTGACCTCCCAGTCTACTGGTGAGCCGAGCAGTTTATTGTAAATATCAAAGATCACCTGTTCTTTGTCTTCATGACTGATGAAGGTTTTATGCTAGCGTACTTTTTTTTTTTTTGCTGAATTCCCTATTGCTTCTGATTATTATGGATAATGGGATAATATCCTATCTAGTGCAATGGTTTATGACATGGAATATTTAAAGGAAACATTGTTCTGTTTGCTTTTCAGAAAGAAATGTTGTTCTGTTTGAGCTAAGGCCCTAGAACAACATGAAACGCAGGGCCGTCTCTAGAAATTTGAGGCCCGTGAGCAAAATACAAATGGAGGCCCTAAAATATATAGAATATGTCGGCTGTCCCTACGAGCGGCGGTAGAATCACAACATGTGAGGTGAGATAGCAGTGGCGCGCTTGCACGGATGGACTATCATTATGTCAAAGCAATCACTGAGACATAGCGTTGACTAGCCGCTGAATAGAAACTAGAGGACTTTATAGGCTAAATCTTAGAAATATCAACTGCTATAAGCCTTCGTCGTAAACTTTGGGGGCCCTCTAGTTTTTGGGGCCCTGAGCGGTCGCTCACTCCGCTCGTGGCCTTCGACGGGCTTGATGAAACGTTTCTATAGGAACATGCTTCATTATCTGGGTAGGTATGCCTAACAACAGGTGTGTTCCAACTTGTAAGTTCTTGTATGAATCTAAGCACGTGCACACTGAATTCCTTTCTAGAAATTCCCCATGAAGTTACCAAAAGAAAAATATAGAAGTGGAAAACTTGATCCTCCCTTTTCTTGAATGCTTTTACGCTATACTACATAGTGCATGGTGAGACAGGACATGCTATTAGAGGTTTCTTTTTTTTTATGATATTTCCTAAAGTTACAGATATATTTTTTTTTTTCAAAATTATTGCAAAACTACATCTTTAAGAAGTTATATAACGAAACTAAAGGTTTAACAGGTTAAAGTTTTGCATACAGATTCAAGTTAATGTGTACAAAAGTAAAGATTTAGTGTGCAAAGTAAAACAAAAAGAAAAGATTTAGTGTGCACTATGTCACAAAACAAGTAGTTCCAGTCAGCTAAAAGAGCCTGTGGTGGAGCTTGACCTTAGGATTAGGGGGTATTTATAACTAATAATTAAACACTGATGAACATTAACAATTCACTGTTCAATGGAGATTTCACTGGGCAGGGGTAGCCATGGCCCAGCTTGGTCGTATCCAAACTCCACCCCTGATACTATGACACGTTTATTGTAGTTATGTGATACCTAAAGTTCAATAATAATAAGCTTGACAAACTATCTATAGTTGTGTGGGATCTTTTTTCATTTTAGTTTGAGGTCAAAAATGAAAAAAAAGGATATAGTCTGTGGAACCTTTTGTCACCCTTTAGACTGAAGATGATTAAGTACAATTTAAATTATATTTTTATAAGTTAATAATCATATCCTAAATTTATTTATGATTTTTTATTAATCAAAATGATTGCACTCAAGAAAAATAAGGAAACTGACAAAAGAAAAGAAAAACTCCTGATAGATGGGCCTTCTTGTCCTGGACACCACCGTGTACGTCCCAATCCAAAGCCAGCATGCCTCACTTTTCTCTTTTATTCTTTTCTCCGCTGGATTTCTTCTCCGCTGGATTTCTTTTCCCGGAGGCTTTGCTCTGTCCAGCCGGGGAGCCGGCCGCCCCTGTCCGACCGGTTGCTCTTCTCCTCTTCACAGATCCGAGTAAGTAAATGGGGGGCTGATGGGTTTACTATTATGTGTTTGCAAATGGAGATTTTCGGGTTTTGTCCTGGTTATTCTTGAAAAAGCAGAGTAGTAGATGCCGCGGGATGAGTTAGGGTTTGGGAATGGGCATACTGCGAGGATTTCGTTCTTTATCCAAGTAGGAGATTCGGTATAGGATTAGAGCCCCTATGGCTAGATTCGGGAGATTCTTTTGAGACAATGCTGTTCAAAAGAGTGGATCTCTGGAAATGCTCTGTCTTCCAGTCTGCATTGATGAATAATCAGCCCCTGGAGTATGTGTATGAATGTATCCTTCAGGTTTTCTTGCAATTATCGTCTCCAAGAAATGGATTCTTCCTATGCAAACCTTATGCCTTGTCTGCACCAAAATTTTGAGATGCCATTTAGCTTACAACTTTAGCACCTCACATACAACTTTAGCACCTCATTAGGTACCATGGTAATCTGAAGTAACAGGCTAGCTTATAATCCATCAAGCCTTAGATCACTTAGACAATTTAACTATGTTAAACTTACAGTAGTACCAATTTGGTTGCTGTCACAACTTATTTTTACCCTAGTCTCCAGGGACATCCTTTTGTCTTCCATGACACATTCCTTTGTTGACAGTCTTCACCTTATGCGCTTCAAATTCCTCTTTCGTTGCATTCTGAAAGGCTCATTTTTTTTAGTCTTGAAATCCTCGATTTTAGGAAAAAGAATCCTCACCTTTACCTTTGGATTCTACTTGTCAACTACAATATTGATATCAGCATTTGCAATTCCTCTAGAATTTGTGCAGCACGAGTGTCACCATCAGTTTGCTCCACTTAAGTTTGCTCACTGCTCACTTTTGGTTCTGGCTGCTTCTTGTGTTTCGTCCTCAGTGTCAATGGGCAAATGCCAGCAGAATAGACAATTAGACAATGCTAGCTTGATAATCGGTGGAAGGGTCTGAACCTGTTGTGGGCCGCCTCGCTGGCCCTATGCCTCAGTTAACCCAGCGTGGACATGCTTATAGGACAGGGGCAGGTAATGATGACGGGTCTGCCCCCTTGCGTGTCTGTTCCATCTAATTTACTGCAGATGACCTTGGGCACGGGGATGCAGCTAGGGGTAATGCGAAAAACGACCGAGCACTTCCCCGAGGATCCTACCGACCAACCAGGCCTGGTATCTAACGTGAGACCTGCTCGTCTGTGGCGTAGTGGTCGAGCACGTTGCTACTAGAGAGGTGGTTGAGCTCTGAGGACTCCTCCAAGCCCTCCTTGTCCTGACTACCGCACCCGTCTGGCCCTTTCAGCTACAGGCTGTCCCTTGTCTTAAAGGGGCTTCAGTTCATGGCCCACCCATGTGCCAGGTGCAGGTGGGGGTGGGGCCCCTCGTCCAGCAGCTCCTGACACTCAGCCCTCACTCCATGAGCCAAACACGTTAAAAAACATCAAAATTGTCCATCAAAGCAAGGTCAACATTATCATCAGGTGCCTCACTTCCATTTTTTGCAACCTGATGCTTGGGGCTTATCTACATGACCACTTTTGCTGCTCAGGACTTCTTTGCATGATCACCTTCTACTTGCAAGGACCTGCTGCACTTGACCGATTTGCATTATCACCGAAAAGACCTGGATTGGTTTGCATTACCACATGCATGACCTACCACTCCTTAGTTTGTTTGCATGACCTCTTCCTGACATATTAGCATTTACATTGGACTTCTTTCTGCATGCCAATTCTCTTTTCTCACCATATCCATTTTGTTCCCAATTGTAATGCTATTTTGATAACTAGGTTTAGTTAGAAACTGAACAACCAGAATCACTATCGGGCAACCTCTCTAAATGTTTATTGTGCTTGTCCCAAACCCCACCAAATCAGCTCTTGATAGTTCTGGACGATGGCTTTGGCTTGCTAAGTCATCCAAAAGCTTTGCATTAGGTACCTCCAAGTCTTATCTTCCCAGACTAGATGATTTGCATTAGTTTCAACTCTTTTGAGCCATCATCGAGCATGGTATAAAGCAATTAGTATTGCTTTTTTGTTCCTGATTGACTCAATGTATTACTCATTTGGTGCATTTCATTTACTGCAGGTGAAGTTATGGCTGATCATTCAGGAATACGTGATTTGCAGCGGGTTGGTTGAAATGGCGCCAAGCTTCTGGCGTCCTTTGTGATAAAAGGGTGCCTCAGAAGCTGAAGGGTAAATTCTATAGGACGGCGATTCGCCCGGCGATGTTATCTGATCTTTGAGTGTTGGCCCACAAAAAGGCGACATGTCCAAAGAATTGAGTGTGGCGAGAGATGCGTATGTTTGCGTTGGTTTTGCGGGCACACCGGGAGGGATAGAATTCGAACGGCGATATTCGGGATAGGGTTGGGGTGGCACCAATGGAGGAGAAATTGATTCAACACCGATTGAGGTGGTTTGGACATGTCCAAATGGAGGCCTCCCGAGGCGCCGGTGCGTAGTGGGGTTCTCAAGCGGGCCGATAACGTAAAGCGGTAGAGGTCTCCACCTAAACCGACTTGGGACGAGGCGGTTAAGAGAGACCTTAAGGAGTGGAATATCTCCAAGGATTTAGTTTTGGACAGGGCGCTTGGAGGCGGCAATCAACGTGCTGAACCGTGACCTCTTTACGTCGTGTGCCCTTTTGTGTCTTCCGGTTTCCCGTCTCTCTTGGGTTTCATCTCTAGCCTACCCCAACTTGCTTGGGATAAAAGGCTCTGTTGTTGTTGTTGTTGTTGTTGTTGTGATTCGGGAATACGTGATGGGCACTTTGTACTCAAAAGGAACAAAGAGTCAAGACCAAATATCAGTTTTCACACTGAGTCCATACTTAACATGAGTAGGAAGGCTTTGATAAATAAAGGTAACTGATTTTTTATTTTTCGTTCAACATACATTGGAAGGGGCTAAAACTTTATTTGTGTTATCGTGTATCGAGTCAAGGGTAGAGAGACATTTGAATATTCTCATCAAAAGGGCCGTGGTCTTTATATTTTTTGAGGTTTGGTCTTAAAATAATTGATTATGTTAATTTAGCTTTCTTGTTTCTTATGTGCAAAACAAATTCATTATAGGCTGGATTAGTTCCCCGGACATGCGAGAAGTGGTCAAAGAAAGTATTTTTGTCTACGACATGTAAAAAGAGGAAATTTGTTGTTGGCACATTATCATCAAAACACCCAAGAATCCAGCTTAATCTTGTTATGAATGAAGATTTTCTGCTGACTCATAGCTCCGACAAACGGCCGATACTCTTTAATGCATATGAGTTTAGTCCTCTGCCATTACCTGTTTGTCACCTAAACTCCAACAGAAAGTTATGGGGTAATATTACTTCTCAATCATATCTTATCACGTAGTTGTTAAAGTATATTAGATATTTGAAATATTGTGTTAAAAATGAAAATAAATATGATTTGTTTCATGTAGTTATGGAGGTTGAACCTTTTAAAAGATAAGACCATGCACCCAAGAGCTGATCGGAAGAAATATCATATATCGAGGGTTTGTTTGGTTAACACCGTCAATGTTTGGCTTGTTTGTTATCTTATCATAATTTTGCTTGCTTTTATTTATTTTTGTGATATGTTGCAGGTATTTATAGTGACAAATACCAACGATATCATTGATGTTTATGTTCAATTTCTTAACAAATCTAAGAAGATTGCTGTTCTATCATCAATAGAAGATTCATTATCATGTGATCTAGAGTATGATGAAGATTTTACATTGTCACATACCTCACAAACAACTAATGTGTTTGTGTATGGGTATACAGTTCCAGATATATATCCTTTTATAAGAATTTATGGTTGAATTGTAGGTATATTTCTTGATTATACATTTAGTTTCCTTGACTCTTTAAGAATAGCACACCACTCAAAAGTATGTGACCTTTCTTTTTCCCAAATATTTCATAATTCTATTCTTAGTATTTATGTAGAATACTAAGCTTTTTATATATATTATATAGAGCTTCCTGGTCCTCCGGCTGACAAGTTTAATTTGAGTCTGACAACAAATGAAAAGTTTGATTTGATGCCACCAGCAAAAAGATCTGGTATATTTTCTTTTAAACCTATTAATGCTTTTTTTATTAATCTAATGATTTATACTCTGTTTTGATACCTTTTGCAGTCTGCTCACATTTTTATTGTTAATGCAGCTGACCCAGAATACATGGCATTTGTCAAAAGAAGAGGCGGTGCTGTGCCAGCGCCCAACTTGACTGTTGTCTTGCCGATGGCAGCACCACCTATTTTTTCTTCTTAGATGGAGTCTTCTATTAAAATCAACTGTTACATCAAGTTGATACAAGTAGGTTGAGATCACTTGGAATATCTATGATTCCCACGGCCTACAAAAAGTTGAACGAAGCCACACTAATGGCTAATGATCAAAGCACCACTCATCTCTTGCAGCTGTCCAAATCTGTTGTATAATTTGAATCTGGGTCGTACAAATTTTATCAGTCATTGTTGTTGACCAATGCATCTTGGCTTTGAGTGCTGATTTAAGAATACATACATGTCTGGAATGGTTTATGTTTTCTGTCAGGTTTTATCTTTTGAAATCAGAGGATATTGTCTGGAACTACTTTTTATTGTAGGATTTACAACATGAATTCGTGGATTGAGAACTAGTAATCTTATTTATTTGGATTCTCGGGTTGGTGACTGTTTTATTTAGACTTGGAGGCTATTGAAGTTAACCAAACTCTGACTGAGGTCTGACTAATGCTGACTGTTGAGTATGTTGTAACTTGTATACAACGGACTTTTTTTTTTCCTTGGGATTCTCTGTATTAAGTCATATACAATGGCTGGTGCTGTGATATTAGTTTCCTGGACAGCAGTTGTGCTGTGATATTAGTTTCCTGGACAGCAGTTGCACCCGTGTCTTGAAGCATTCACTAGAATAACTGAGTTAGATGCCGCTGCTCCGTAGGAACTGTTGCTTAGTTTGCAATGAATATTTATTGAGCCTAGTGCAAGCCCGCAAAGTTTCTAATATATCATCAGCTGGTAGTCAGACGATCCATTTGTCCAGCTGCTAGAGAAATGTAGAAACATGTTCTCCAGGAGTGCCCCATATCCTTTCCCCATCCATGATTTTTGGGGAAAAAAAGAGACTCATATCCAAGAGTACCCTAATATCCCTTTCCCACCTTTTGATAATAGACAAATTGGATTCCATTGTGCCTAAAATGTGTTGACCCTTGCTGTGCATATCCTCGCAATTCCAGCGGCGTCTCCTTCCAGCGTGGATCTGTCATGCCCTCTCCTTCCCTCTGTCATGCCCTCTCCTTCCCTCTGGATTTGTCATGCTCATGCCCTTTCCTTTGTGCCATAGCACAGCCTCGCCCAGACACCACAGGATATGTCGCTGGGGAGGGCGTCGCCATCGCTGGCCATGACAACGGCAGTTTTTTTCTCGAACACGACTTCACGTGTCATTTTCATTAAGAAGGAGGCCAAAAGTACGGCAAATACACCACGACACAACGGCGAAAACCACGGAGATAGTGGCTAAAACAAAACACAACGAACACGAAATAAAGAAAGAAATAACCCTCTACCACGCCACGCAACCTTGCGGGGGGCAAGGTGCAATGTCGCTATGACTACGGCTTGGGAGATGTAACCCCGCGGTGACATGAAGGAATCGGTCGCCCGTAGCCCTCGCATCTTACGTGAGGCATCACACTGTCGGTGGCGACCGCCCGATTTGGAGCCATGGGACGTCGGTGACCGAGGTTGACCAAACAACAACGATGGCGACAACGGTGGCAACACCATCAACCATCTTTGGAGGTGCAGCGACAACGCTTACCCGACCCGGACAAGCGGGTGGGTGGGCGGTGCACGACGTCGTGTAGGTGGAGCGATGGGGGGTGCATCAATAGAGCCTTCGGGGAAGGAAATGGCGTCATAAGCGCCAACCGTTGAGCATGTTATCCCCAAGGCTTGTGCTTAGCCACACACAAACATGTATCGGGAGGGGGGAGGGTGGATCCAGCCAAGAGGCCCGGATCTACCATGCATCCTGGCTCATTTGCGTAAACCATGGCATATTGCATGTCTAATAGCTCACGAGGTTGGGTGGACGCGGCGATGGAGAAGGAGGGGTGGTGCCGCGGATGCGCATAGCCACAAACAAGGCAAAAGGGCCTAATATCCCCAAAAAGGCTAAGATATAAAAGGAATTAGCTCGACCGAGGTGTCCAATCCCCTCGCCAAATAAATAGAAGTGGTTGCCCGACACAAGCCCGATCATGACCGTATGCCACGATCGCGGTTTAATCGCACGGGAATTAGGTCCAATTAAACACCGACCCTCACGGAGAGTGTCAATCCTCGGGCTCAAATACCTGCTAAGCACAAGCCAGGATCATGAGCTGGTATAGCCCGATTACTTCCGGGTGCTTCAAAAGAAGAGGGGCAACCAAACACCACGCCTTCCGTCCAGGAACATCCAAGCCTGAAGCTTGAGGAGCAGTGGGGTTTGGGCTAACCCTAGGATTAACAAATAGAGGTGTGACTTGGTTCAGGAGCTCTTTGGCTTACCCATCATGGTAGCCAGAGCGGTAGCAAAAAGAGATTAGAACACAAACAATAGAGGGCGGATACGGGGCCCGCCGAGGAGGGTTAGTGGGCATGTCCATGTCATGGCCTCGGTCACGGTGTCGACTCACCACGACACGAGAAGCAGACATAGACCATAGCTTGCTAAGCTAGAAGAGATAGTCGGGTCTTTGATCAATCGTCATGGCTAAGGCCGTGGCGGAAAGGCGGTGGTCTACCGCTTCCAATGCACATGCCACGGCAAGGGCAAGGCATCGGAAGAGGCGATGCGAAGTCCTGCGTGCCTAAACCTGCAGTAGGGTACCTCGACCAAGGTGCACTATATGCACCATTCTCCGAGGGGTCTTAGCGGTGCGGTTGTCAAGTGAGGCCAAGGGAATAACTATGATCTCACGTACTTATACTAGGGTTTAAGCACAAAAGAACCAAAGAGGAGCTGAGGTCCACCTCACTTTGATTCACTCCTGCGGGTCAAAGGGGAACAAGAGGCGGGATTGACCGTTCCGGCGTCCACGTGACAACATGGCGATAGTCAGCGCGAAGGTGGTGGAACAAAGGGCGCCCCGAGGAGGAGGAATGGTCCGTGCTTCCCAAACCAAGTCATGGTAATGGGCCCGGTGGTCGAAGAAAGGAGACCTAAGTCTTGCAGGCTCCGTCTCGTAGGGCACCGACCTCGGCGCGCTATTCTAAGGTCCATAGCGTCACCGGTTTGTCACCGCTGTACGAGAAGGAATGCTATGGTCTACATGGCATGTGAGTGTGCGAGGTGGGGAGTGACTACCCGGGCGGCGGAGTCATAAGTCTCCCATTAGACTAGGTCATGGCGGGCTCATCATATATGGGTAATATCCGCATCGTAAGCCACAGTGACCATGCCACGCGATCGTAGTACTACGCACTTGGATTCGGGCGTCACCGGGCAAACCCTTGTCCTTGCGTTCGAACACGTCGCCCTCTCGGCCGGAAGCGACATAAAGGCCAGTACACATGTAGCACAAGAGATATAAAGGCCGTGCGAAGAAGGCGCACGGCAGAGGAGGCATAGATGAGAGATATGGGACATCCGAGTGGATTATGAATGGAAAGAGCAAGCTTTGCTTAGGCAGAGGTTGGCGTCGGCGGGGTTTCAAAGTTCGACCGCTTGTCGGCGGCGCTGACTTGGGCAGGGCTTTCCGCGGCACCGGCCGGTGGGCGGCCTGGCTCGGCCAACGCCCGGCCGCTTTGGCAGCCGGCCAGCCCGTGGCCAGCCTGAGCCTGCTGCAGCCTGCAGCACTGGCCGGGAGCTGGCTTCCCCAGCCACAACCAGCGGTGGGCCGTGGCAGACGGCGGCGCGGTGGAGAGAGGGAGTGAGCCAATCTCCTGCGATCTCCTTCTTAGTCGGGTTGTAGCCGCCTCCTAGAGGGGACGGCCCCGAAGCGTGTGTGGCCTTGCAGAGGCCGCGGGGCCCCGCCGGGCCGCCGCCTCTTGGCCGTGGGTCGCTTGTTTCGCCTCGGGTCACCGTGGCCTAAGTTTGGTTGGTTGTGGCTTAAGGTCTTCATGGCTTGCTGGGAGGTGACTGGCCAAAGAAGAGGCACCAACCACTGGCAGGCCACGACGGCGACAAACACTTCACGACCAACGAGTTTGGAAGTCATGGGAGAAAAACCGACCAAATAATGACGTGGAACCCAAATTTAATTTATTGAAAACCATTTATTAGGAACTCTTGGATATACCCTTCTTTTTTCTCCCAATACCTTTTAACATAAAAAACTTAATAGAGATGGGTATTTTGGATTAACCGAAGCAAGCATCGAAAATGCCTCTTGACCGAAGGTTACGGTATATCGAACCCTTCTCGGAGACGTTTTTCAAAGCTCGCCTTGGTTAATAGACAAAAAAAAATAGAAAACCTTTGGACAAGCCTAGCGAGCCCATCCACGTGCCCGCCGAGCCCATTCAAAGGTCACCACCACACCTCACTAGATCTGCTTCGGCATCAGTCACCTCTCACCGGATCTAGGCAACCCCGCCGGATCCGGATACCGCCGCCAAGGCTATTGGTGGAGTTGTCTCGAAATCCGGGAGGTGGGAGAGGGAGCCGCTCGAGGGGAGAGGGAGGGCTAGATCCTGCCTCTCGGGGGAGCTACCATCGAGCACCGCCACCGCAAATAGGGAGACGTCATCCCTTCCTTGGCCACCACCGCTAACTCTAAGGGCGAGACCCCTCCGCATCTCGTGTCATCCGTGGCGTGAGAAGAGCGAGGGTTCTACCGCTGACCAGATCTAGGAAGAGGGTGCCGCCAAGCAAATCAGGAGGCAGACCGTGCTTAGGGAGGAGGGAGATGCTAGGAGAGAGGAAGGGGCAATGCGGGCGAGAAGATCGAGGGCGGAGAGAGTGGGAGAGAGAGGGAGGATCGGCGCCAAATGAGAGGGTACCAGAGACAGGGGTCTAGTCATTAGGGTTTTTTATTTGTTTATATAATGGAGATGATAGTAGGTTGGTCTTGGCTAGTGCCGAGCCTTATTCACCAATGTGTTTGCGTTAGAATGCCCGCTTCGGGTTAATGATTTACCGAGGCGGTTGAGTTAGGATGTATGCCTCAGAAAGGTTGTTGTTTGGTTTTAGTAATTGAGTGACAACCTAGATGGAGTAATAGTGCTTATGTGAGAAATGCAGAGAATAAGTCCAGAGGTGCGTGTATATGAGCAACTATGCCATGAAGGTGATGTGATTTATTGCAAGGCTCACACATGTGATGATAAAGGAGCTTAAAGCATGATACATGACAAGGAGTCATGTGGCTAGAGGTAAAGATCGAGGCAAAACTTGGCTTGATGGACTGATCGCAATGGTGAAGGGCAAGTTGGAGGCTTTGAAGCTATTGGTTCCGAGTGTCAGGAGGCTTGAGCAAAGACTTAGCGCCGAAGGACCAAAGCGATAGTGAAGAGCAAGTGAGGTTAAGATTGATGGACCAAAGGCCATGTGATGATATGGAGCAGATCATATCGTTCACATGGGTTGTTTGTGCAAGTGTTGCATCGCTGCCGAAGGAGATGGAAAGAAAAGTGCAAGGTAAAGGTATAACCTGGGGCTTTTCAATTTCATCGATCATAGGTGTGTAGAGAAGTTGATGACTGGGTTTAGGATAAATGGCTATACTGTCAGGAGGGGCAAACTTTGTTTGCATATCGGTCATCTAGTGCCACTTGAGTGATCTAACTTTGCATCCTATTACTAGGATCGAGTGGTGGTGTGAGAAGGAGTGAAAACCATTTTGGAAAAATGATTGTGAAAATACTAACTCATGTGCATAAGGTGGTGGTTCACTTTGGCGTTGGCACATTTGCAAAAAGAGGTTTGAGAGGAAATGTGAAGAAGGTTCCTTGGTCTCTCTCGCCTCCCCGCCGAGCTTGCAAAAGCAGAATTCATCGATTTTCGGAGAAGGGAAGAGTGACCAGGACCTAGGCTTTTCAATTTTGTCGGTCATAGGTGTGTAGAGAAGTTGATGACTAGGTTTAGGATAGATGGCTATACTGTCAAGAGGGGCAAACTTGTTTGCATATCGGTCGCCTAGTGCCACTTGAGTGATCTAACTTTGCATCATGTTGCTAAGATCAAGTGGTGATGTGAAAAGGAGTGAAACCAATTTGGAAAATGATTGTGAAAATACTAACTCACGTGCATAAGGTGGTGGTTCACTTTGGCGTTGGCACATTTGCAAAAGGAGTTGGAGAAGAAATGTGAAGAAGGTTTCTGGTCTCTCTCTCTCCCTCCCGTTGAGCTTGCAAAAGCGTAATTCATCGGTTTTTGGAGAAGGCAAGAGTGATCGGACGCTGGTCTAGAGAGACCGGTGTTATCCTAGCTTAGACCGAACTTGTCCGGTCGCGCTAGCAGTAGGTGGGTTTTTGGTGGTGACCGGACGCCATGCAATCAGACGCCTCGGTGCCACGCCCGGCAAGGCAGACGGCGAAGCTAGTGAGCTGAGGAGGAACGGACGCCGGCAAGTCCGATCAATGCCGACCGAACATGTTTGGTCACAAAATTTTTTTCTCGGAGCTCTCTAAGTTGTGACCGGATGCCTTGGGTAAAGTCCGGCCGTGGACCGGACGCTGCGTTTGGTCAAGGTGGTGCAACGCGTGTGAGGAAGACGCCGTTATACGGGGCAATGCCTAGTTTAAAAAAGCGAGGACATGTCGCGTTGTGGAGGTGACCGGCACGCCCTGTTGTCGTGAGAAGCACGTCCGATCGGTGCTGTTTTATTCGACTTCGTGGGCAACGGCATTTTAGCCCTTAGGGCTATAAGTAGTTGTCTTGGCCGGCCTTGGATGGCTAATGAAAGCATCTTGGGGACTTTGTGTCCTTTCTTGATGGTGCTTGAGAGCCCTCTAATTTGCATATGGTTGTAGTGATTACATCCGACAGTGAGATAGTGATCACTAGTGCATTGCATTGAGAGATTGCAAGGTGTGGCACTAGTGATCGAGTTGCAAGCCGGTGGTGCTTATTACTCTTAGATGTTTCCACCTCCTAGACAACTTGGGGACTTGTGGGCACCGTTGTAGCACGCTTGGAGATTGGGTGGTGCTCTGGTTGTGTGGATATATAAGGGGGATTGTGCTCACCCCTTAGGAATCACGAAGAGCAATTCTAATAAAAGTGTGTCATTGAGTTACCCTCACTTTTTTAGCATCTTGAGTTACCCTCACTTGGGTAGTTGCTTGCGGCTCTCGTAGAGGGCTAGACATTGGAAGCCTATTAGCTCACGCAACATAAAGTGTGTGGTTGACACAACAGGATGTGCTTGGTAGCAACCAAGTGAACTTCGGTGAAAAATTGACGTGTCAACTTGTCTAGTCTTCTCGTCGGTTTGCATTCACTAGCTTGTATTCTCTTATTCATTACTTATGCGGGTGAGTAGCTTGTGTAGTTAGTTAGCTTGTGAAGCTTGTTAGTTGCTTTCTTAGCATGTATAGCTTAGAAGTAACCCTTGTGTGACTAATTGGCTTGTGTAATCTTGTTAATCACTTTGCTTAGCTTGTATAGCTAAGTGTATTGAGTTCTCTAGTTTGGCTTGTGTAGCCTTTCCATTGAGCATTGTTAGTTGTGCTTAGGCTTTGTGCTTTTGCATATAGAATTGTGTAGGAGCTTTCCGATTGCTTGAAGTACTAATTGCATAGGTTTGTGTGACCTTGCAAGCTAGAATTGGTTAGGCGAGCTCTAATTAGCCTGGCACCTTTGTTATCTTCATTAGATCTTTGTAAGGTGCTTGAACTTAGATAGTAAGGTGCTTGAACTTAGATAGAGGGGTGTAGTCTTGGCTTGACCGAATAGTTTAAATTCCATATTTGTTTCGGTCTTCCGCTGCGATTAAGTTTTAGAAAGGCATATTCACCCCCTCTAATCCGTCATCTCGACCCTACACCGCCATAAATCAATTTTGCAAGGCAGTTTTTTACTGCCTCGGTTAATGCGGGTTAAAATTGCTATCCGCCTCGGAGGGTGCTTTCAAAGGGTCACGGTAAATGTTTTTTTGGTAGTAGTGAAAACTAGATGTTTTAGATAGAAACAAATGGAATACTTTTGGAGATGCTCTAAGGTTGCAAGTGGTGTCATGGTCAGCCTGCCCGCGTCCGAGAGTCGCGAGAGAGCTTGCGGATGTAGGCGGCAGTCTGCTTAGCACCGCTAGCTTTACGGGCTTTACGGCAGCCCACACATAATTGTGCATAACTCCCCAATCACTATTCTACACGCATGCGCTGGTATTGTTACAGGAACACACTGTCTTCCTTTGTGCTAGTGGTGGGCAGGTTGGTGGGTGGAGCGGCGCTGACGGTGTCCTCGCCACCGCTGTGGGTGGTGGACGAGGCGGTGACGACGAGCCGGAGTTGAGGAAGAAGGGGGCGCGGCCAACAGGCGGTGGGTGGAACGGCCGGTGGTTGGAGCATAGGCTAAACGTGAAAAGAATCTAGCATGACCTAGCGTAGCCCAATCATATGATGTTTTTTGTCACTGGCTACAGTTTTTTCTTTAGACACTGCTACAACGCAGTGATGATGAGATAAACTAGATGATATCCATGCGTTCTCGCAGAAATTTTCTCAAAATCCAAGGAAATTTCTGGTGGATAATAGAATGAACAAAAAATGGTAGCCAAACCAATATAATAATAGCAAAGGCATATTTCAGTCTTCATGGTTTTGAAGAAATTTGTAGGGAAATGAAAAGCAAAAAACATGTCGTATACCAGAAAAGTTTGAGAGAATGACCTAGCAGCCTGGCCTGGGGGGCGCCTGGCACCGGCTGCCCCCTCCTCCTCATGTGCTCATCACAACCTTAGCAAACATATTGTAACACATGCAACATGAGAGTGGATTGGGGCTAGTGGATTGGCAGGAGAGAGGAGGGAGGCCGGGGGAGGGGCGCCGCCCGACCCTAGGGGCTCTTGGCGCTGCTCTTTGCCGATGGCGGCGGTGGCGCAAGGGAGGAGGGGGCGGTGGCGGCTGGAGGTGGGGGGGGAGGGAGAGAGGAGGTGCGGGCGCGAGAGATTGGAAATAACGGAATTATCCCAATTACTTTCTTGATTCAATTAATTACAATTCCCTATTATTTATAGTCCCGATTAGACTCTAACAGGAAAGTCCTTATCGAACATGGACTTTTCAATTTATCTAATCTTAATTCTTTAATTAATAATAATAATAAAAGGTAACTAGCGGCGACGAGCGGCGGCGGAGGTGGCAGCGCGGGGCCTGCGGCGTGGCACGGGTGGTGGAGGCTAGGGCAGCTGCCGCTCCCTCCTCATGCAGCGCCCCCATGCCGCCCCCTTCTTTGGCCCGTCAGCTCCGTAATTTGTCACCGTCGTCAGTGGCGGAGCCAGGAATTTAACACAGGGGGGCAGCCAAGTACAAATAAGCTGCTGCTATAATTGAACTGCCACAGAAGATGAAGATTGGACATACTTTACCAAATATATCACATAAAATTCATAGTTTCATATTTTCACTACTAAAAGTTGCTGTAGGCAAAAGTATTCATAGGAACTAACCTTTTCATTTTAGTCTTACTCTGCATGTCTTCATATCATAGAAATTATCAATAAGTGTATTAGTTGTGAACTCAATTGCAATTTCCTTCTCAATGTAGATTATTAAGCAATCTCTTAGAAATTCATCTCCCATTTTATTTCGGAGTCTTGTCTTCAGAAGTTTCATTGCAGAGAATGCACGTTCTGATGTAGCTGTTGAGACTGGTAGAGTTAGAACAAGCCGAACCAATCTGTCAAAAAAAAAAAATGCTTAGTATTTGCCATTTACAAAAATGATTTGGAACAGCACATAAAAATGAGGGATGTTATATAACCTGTGAATCAAATAATAGTCATTTGTTTTTCCAGTTTCAGCTAGTCGACGGCAAAGATCACCAATAGTTGATAAATTTTGGAACAGTGGATTTGTGAGGACATCAAGCTCATAATGTTGTAGTTGTTGTCTCAAGTTATTTCTTTCTTGTTCAGAAAAATCAGCAGGATAGAATTTTGAAGCTAGCAAGCAAATATCATCAATTTTGAATGACCTAAATGAATCTCTAGGATCCAAAGATGTACACAAAACAAGAAGCTCCGTGGCTTGTTCACTGAACCTGCTATTTAACTCATGTAGTTGTTGATCAACAGCAACTGTGAAAATGTCATACTTGTAGTGATGCTCAACTGATAGCTCATTTTCAGCACGAGATCGAATATAGTCCGCATAGAAGGCATTCATATCTGGCAGTTGTATTCCTTGTTTTATGCAAAATGATGTAACATCATTAAGAAGGGCACTCCAGCCCTGATCTCTCAATTTTTGGATCAATTTCTTGGTAGTGGCCACATCATCCATAGCATTGACAATATCCTGAGTTTTTTGCTGTAGCTTTTTGCAAAGCAGGTATGTGATGCCCATGAGTTCTTTCATAACATGCAAAATAAAGACAAAGTCGAATGACATCATTAATTTAACAGCACCAGCAGCCTTTGCTCGTCCCGAAGGTGTGGTTCCAGAACCTTTAGCAGTAGCAATATCTTTCAACACTAGAAATGTAGGCTTGTAAAGTTTAAAAGACTACAAATTGAATCATAATGTGAGCTCCACCTTGTATCCCCCAGGACGATGCAAGGTTCTAATCTGATTAGCACCACTTCCAGTTTCAAGCTCATTAAGTTCAATTAGATGCTCCATTTCAGCAACTTGATTGTCATGAAGGTCATCATTTCTCTTAGTGGAGGACACAACAGTATTGACAACAAGAGCAAGATGTTCAAAAAAATTATGAACCTCAGTTACTTCTTTGGATGCAGCAACAAGAGCTAACTGTAATTGATGGGCAAAGCAATGGACATAATATGCATAAGGACAGTCTTCTATAAACTTTGCTTGGAGTCCATTCCATTCTCCTCTCATGTTACTAGCACCATCATAACCTTGCCCACGAATATTTTGGATATCCAAATTATGGGCAGACAAAACAGAGCATATTTCTTGTTTTAGAGTTGCAGAGTTTGTATCATGAACATGCACAAGATCCAAAAATCGTTCTCGGACAAAGCCTTCTTTGTCAACAAAACGAAGAACAACTGCCATTTGTTCTTTTCTAGACTCATCTCTTGATTCATCAACAATCAAGCAAAACTTAGCAACACCTATTTCATTGCGAATGACTGTTTGTACATTACTAGCCATGAGGTCCAAGATTTCTTTTTTGAATATGTGGTGATGTGTATTTAGCATTCATTGGAGCATTATCCAGTACCACAGCCTTAACCTCATCATCATAAGAAGCTAGTAGTTTTACCATCTCAAGAAAATTACCTTGGTTTTTTGAGTCAACAGATTCATCGTGTCCTCTGAAAGCACAAGCCTGGAATGCTAACCATCGGACTGCATCAATTGATGTTCCAAGACGAAGTCTGTTCTTTCTAATATCTTCATTTGTTTGCTTCTCGACTGCATGTTCAATATGGCATTCCTGATTCTTTAAATTCTCATAACACTGAACATTGTATTTATGAGCTGAACTAGCATCTTTTCCCAAGAAGGAACAATTTGATCCCTCTTTTTACTTTCTTCCACCTTCTAAATCCTTTCAATGTGAATGCATCAGATCCTATTTTCCTAACTGGTTTCTTTGAAAACAGGAAGCATGGAAAGCAAAAGGCAGCATCTTTTGTAGGTGAATACTCTAACCAAGGAAAAGATTTGAACCAATTAGACTGAAATCTGCGTGGATGTTTCTTCGAACCTGAAGAAGGGTACACATCTTTAATAAATTGGTATGGACCGTGCTTCATATATGCTCTAATAACTTGGTCTTGTTTATCAGGAGGATAATCTCAAATTTGACAACGCAGGCCTGGATCATGCTCTACCATTAAAACACTTGTATCTTCACAATTCACTCTCTGAACTTTAGGTGTTGTTTGCCTTGGAGTCTCCTCTGCTACCTCTTTATCTTTCTCATCCTCTTGCTGTGTTTCAAGCCAATTAGCAATTTCATCTTCAATTGTGTCCTCGTCAGAACAAGTAACACTAACACTAGTATTCTTAATCAAAAAAGAATCTAGTGTCCTCTTTTTGAGTACCATGATTATCCTTTATAGAAAAAAATTGTCCAGTAGTCCAAATTATAATATATATAAAAATACTCATGAGTCATGAACATTAGCTAAATAAAAGTGATTATTTAACAAAGTATCACAAAGTCACCTTAATAGCTTGATCAATTTCTCACTGAACACTGATCGCTGATGGCTGATGATTAGGTCTTCCTGAATCCTGACCTGGCCTGTGGACTCCTGGAGTACTTGCCGATCGGCTACCTGATCGGCTGCCCGGAGTTGCGTACTCGCGGAGTCACGGACTCGCGGACTCGTGGAGTCGTGGTCGGTTGCGTTGCGCCGCCGTGCCGTGGCCACAAGGTTAGGGATTTCCTTTTTTTGATAGGGTTAGAGATTTCTGAATTGGTGGAGTTGTGTAGAGAGGAATCGATTTACTCGAGAAGTCACGGCGGCAGCACGCCAGCAGCGATCGAGCCATGCTTGTGCATAAGCATTCTGTTGTGTATCACGTTGCTACCAGGCCCAATAAAATAACTTGAAGCCCATGCAAGTAAATAAATTAGTAAAGGGCTAAAGGCAATAGTATCTAATTAATTGGACCCAATTACAGCATGGGGGTACAAATTCTTTAGCATCGTTGGGGGGGGGCGCCTGCCTCCGCCAGTGACCGTCGTCATTCGACATGTGACAGAACTCCCCCTACTCCGATCAGTACGTCCTCGCGCTGAATCTCAGTCCAATCCGCTGTGCCACAAGGGGGTGGTTGCTGCCCAAATTCCACTCCACAACTGAAGAAGGAAGTGCCCAAAAACTTACCCAGAACCTGCATCGTGCTCGGATGTGGAGGTCACTTCAGCTGGACGCCGGAGGAAGCAGAGGCAGTTCCTCGCGTCGGATGCCAAAGGAGGAGGAGGCAATTCGTCGTGTCGTGCTCGGATGCGGAGGTCATGAAAAGCTAGGATTTATAGTTCTGGTGCTAAGATAGTTGCCCGCTCGGTGGAGATGATTAGTTTCACATGAGCGCCGCTGTCTCTTCATTTCTTCAGTCGCATCATTCAAATCGAGGAAATGGACCACAAACGTCCCGAGCGAGGCAAAGCAGGATTGAAGGCTCCGGTGGTGGTGACATGGCTATGCTATATGATGACGTGGAGAGTTATGGAATGATAAAAATTAGCTAGTGAGGTTTTGCTTTATAGGAGTGGTTTTGTTTAAGATGTGTCTTTTTTTTTATTAGCTATAGCTAGTAGAAAATCATAGACCACATCAATATAATTGTTTATCTGTCATTCCCTTATTAATTCATCAACAATATCCCCGAAAATAAATAATAATGTAGACGCTGTAACTCGAGGAATCTGGTTGACCAAATGTTTTTAGGAAAAAAACAAAGTTCGCTATGACTCGAGGAATTGAATCTGGTTGACGAAACGTCCGTTCCTTTGGTGGTTGTCGTTGAAATGTTCAAAAACTCATAACGGTCAGGTAAGCTGCACCGCATGCCTGCGACGAGTCCACCGCGGGTATAAGCGACTGCACACCGTCGTCGGCAGGCTGACTTGTCTCCGCCTCCTGCCGCAAGGAAGCAGCCGCTATGCTTGCGAGCCGCGAAGAGGAACGAGGAGCATACCGCCATGCGGTGCAGGTCCGGCCACGTCCTTCCGCCGCGCCGGTCAAAACAGGGTTTGCTACGGGCCCCTCTCGGCTTATAAAGAGCAGCAGAAACCTCTTCAGCCAAAAAATCACCCAAACCCATCACTCTTAAGTCATCCGGTGCCGCTGCCACCTCCACCTCCTCATTTCCTCCCGGGCCCGATCCTCCTCAGTTCCTGGAACGGCCATGGCTGCACCTTCCGGTACGATGCGCGCCGTGCAGTACGACAGATACGGTGGAGGAGCAAAAAAGGGCTCAAGGTACACTAGCCTATACTATTTCGGTCAACGCGCATATGATCATGATCTGGTGTGTCCAACTCCGCCATTGATCGATGACGCACGCTGTTCCGCTGAATTTTCAGTATGTGGAGGTGCCGATCCCGTCGCCGAAGAAAGGCGAGGTGCTCATCAGGATGGAGGCCACCAGCGTCAACGTCGTCGATCTGAGGTTTCAGAAAGGCGTCGCGCGGCCCGTCATGCCCCGGAAGTTCCCGTTCATCTCTGGTTTCGATCTAGCAGGCGAAGTCGTGGCGTTGGGCGCCGGAGTGAGCAACTTCAAACCAGGAGACAAGGTTGTCGCCATCAGCTTCCCGGTAAAATTTCGAGATCATCGTGCTCGCAAACATTTTTTTCTCCCTATAATAACATCCGATCGGTTTCGTTCCAAGTGTTTTGAGTCGCCAGTTGAATTCTATTCTACTACTAATAAGTACTCCGACGGCAATGGCAGAGCGGCGGAGGGCTCGCCGAGTACGCGGTGGCGTCGGCGTCACGCACAGTCGCGAGGCCGGCCGAGGTGTCGGCCGTCGACGGCGTCTGCGTGCCGATGGTCGCGGTCACCGCGCTCCTGGCGGTGCAGAGAGCCGGGGTCAGCCTGGACCCTCTACTACGCGCCGCAAGAACGTGCTGGTCACCGCGGCGTCCGGCGCCGTGGGCAGCTTCGCCGTGCAGCTCGCCAGGATGGGCGGCCACCACGTGACGGCCACCTGCGGCGCGCGCAACCTGACCTGGTCCAGAGCCTGGGCGCCGACGAGGCGCTGGACTACAAGACCCCCGAGGGCGCCGAGCTGCGGAGCCCCTCCGGCAGGGAGTACGACGCGGTGGTGCACTGCGCCGCGACGGGGATCCCCTGGTCCGTGTTCAGGCCCGTGCTCGCCGCCAGGGGCACGGTCGTGGACATCACGCCCGGGTTCGTGGCCTTCGCCACCAAGATCCTCCAGACGGTGACATTCTCCAAGAAGAGGCTGGTGCCGCTCATTGCGTCGGCCAAGTTGGAGGACATGGAGCTGCTGCTGGCCATGCTCAAGGATGGGAGGCTCAAGGCGGTCATCGATTCCAGGCATCCGCTGGGCAGTGCTCAGGAAGCCTGGGCCAAGAGCATGAGCGGCCACGCCACCGGCAAAGTCGTCGTAGAAATCGGAGCCGCGCAGCCAGAATAGTAGACAACTGTTTAGTTGCGAGGATCATCACATTCTATAGTATTTATTTGCGAGGGATTGATTTGATCTGTACTTGTTTTCTGTTCCGTTCTAAGTTCAATTGTGAGGGTATATATGTAGTAGTTCAATTGTGAGTACGACTTTTTTTTTAAAAAAAAGACAAATTTAGTACGACTTTAATGTCCGTTGACCAAACCGATATTTTTTTGGGTCCACGGTCAGCGGGAAGACCTAGCTCCTCTTCCAGTTCGCGGTGAACCGCGCTGCGGAGAGTGGCCGTGGCGTCGTGTTCATCTGCAGCAAGGGGATGCTGGAGGGCCTTCGTTTGCTTGGCAGCGTTGTTCATGTGGAAGAGGAGCAAGCTGCCGAAGATTGCACGTGCTGGATGGCTGTTCGTCATTTCTGAATCCACACCTACTTTGATTTCAGGCTGTCGATCCATCGATGAGCTTACTTCAGATGATACAAATCTAGCAAGAGGTCTTCTGACTCGTGGATGTGTTTCTTGCTCTGCATACCCTATTTGTTTTTGGCGATCCCATGATTTAAAATTCTGAATGGTGTAAGAATGTGCAACGTTGTGTATCAGTGGATTGGTTGCCCATCTGCTGATTTATTGTGTAAAGTTTTGTTAAAATGGTAGCCATTTCATGCAACGATGGCTAATTTATGCTTAAATTATGTGTTGTTGCTCCTAGATATATTGAGGACGGTGATGAAATCAGAAAGTACTTTGCTGCATTTCACCTTCTTGACGACTTCCCTGCTAGAGTCATTGTTGATGATTTTGCAGATTTCTTCTCCGAAGGTGTCATTTCCATTCTGTCTGGTGATGTTAATGACACTTATCCACATAAATTGTTGACTTCATGCCATGGTATGCAAATCAGGTTCAGCATTTGTTACATAAATGAACAACCTAATGGACTGCAACCTTCAAATGCGCCCTTTCTTCTTCTGAGTAAATTCAAATGACGAATTTGAGGTAGCTGAAAGTAGAGATTTTGATCTGTACACTGTCTTGAATTGTTAACGTTATATACTCAGTCATTTGTACAGATTACTTGAGTTAAATATTGTCTCAGAGCTCAGCATATTTCATTTACGATACTGCCATCAGCTGTTTACATATAGCACTACTATTTCATTTTTCATATTATCTCTTAACAGGCACTTTGGTTCAATTCCACTTTCCACTATACAAAAATGTTATACACCATCACATCACTGTAAAAATTAAATTCTAGACTTGCAGGTTTTTTGTTTTGGGGGGTTTGTATAGGTAGCTCTGACCTTGCTGAAACTGTCATAGGAGTTGCCAACAGAGATATGGAATTACTAGGGCTCGAGATCTACCAATGGTGCGCGTATTTGCTTTGTGCCACGGGCATGCAAAGTAAGTGACACAGTAATGCTAAATCTTGCAATATCTCTGTACCGAAATGTTGTTTGAACTTTGAAGTAACCATCTAAGAACCCTGGGTTCTTGCAATCTATTACTATATGATGTACATCAAGGTGATACCCCAAGATCGCTGTTCATTTACGAGAGATGGATAAATTCCATGTACACAATTCGAGGTACATCCTATAGTAGGCCTTACTCTTCTTTTTTCATTTCTTATTTCTATTTTGTGATGCCTTTTGTGTTCCCACTTCCCATTAGTCACCCAAAAGATTTAATCCTTGAG
Source organism: Chrysopogon serrulatus (assembly GCA_015844335.1). Classification (NCBI taxonomy): domain Eukaryota; kingdom Viridiplantae; phylum Streptophyta; class Magnoliopsida; order Poales; family Poaceae; genus Chrysopogon; species Chrysopogon serrulatus. The sequence goes on from JADLZL010001559.1 coordinate 48,204, forward strand.
ATGATAGAACATTTTGTACTCACACAGAAAGCATGTTGGGAGAGAGATAGTATTATGTATTCAACTTAAAATACCCCAAGTGAACATGTCAAAACTACCTGTCAAACTGCAATTTTGTGAAGAAAATGCAAGTGACATTTTCTTTTATTTAATAGATGTACCTCCAATTATTTTGTCTGTAACTGAATGTAGGTTTCATACTTTTGATATGGCTTGAGTTAACATGTGTAACACCCGTGTTTTTGCATCATTTTAAAAATCACTAAAAATTTGAACTTTTTATAATTTACAACAAATTAAAACTTGATTAGTTTATTTTCCGCCAAAACCGTATTTAAAAATGTTTTCCAAAACCCTTGCATTAAAATTCACCATATGCATTATAATCATGCGCCTGAATATTTGATGGATTGCCTTGCTTGTTTGAAATGTTTGATAGCTTGTATGTTTGTCCTCGAGTTTATTTTGGCACCAATTAATCCCTCCTTGACCTCCTTCCAAATTCCTTGCTATTCTCTCCAAATAAATCCCTTGATCAATTCCCTGAAAACTACTCTTGACCTTCCCTTGAAATATTCTAAACTCCCCAAGTTTTCATTCTCTAAATTAAATCTGAATTCAATTTATGCCTAGTCTATTACTGGAATTAGAAAAGGGAATTTAGAAATGGAAAATAAGAAAGGAACTCCGGGCTCAATTCTCCCTCTCCCTTTCCTCTCGGCCCAGCATGGCCCGCTTCCCACCTCCCCTTCTCTCCTCCGCAGCAGGCCGCCAACAGCCCAGCAGCGCCCTCCCCTCTCTCGCTTGGGCCGGCCCAACCGGCGTTGCAGCAGCAGACCACCCCCTCCCTCTCTCCTTCTCTCACTTACACGCGGGACCCATTCGTCATCATCGTCTTCTACCTTGAGACGACGCGAATACCGCGTAGCCGTACGAACGCCGCATCCATGCCGTGTGCCACTGTGCCGAACCGCCTCAGTCCGTCGTCGGCAAGCGCCTAAGCCATGGCTGCCCCAAAAATATCTCCATGAACCGCCTTACTGTGCTCCACCGCCATGGCCGGATATTTTGCTCCACCACCGCCTTGGTTCGGCTATAAATAGCCACGGCAACCACGCCATTGCCACACCCACCGAGCTCGGGCACCATTTCTCCTCCTCCCTTGCTCCTGCGCAGAGCAGCACCGAAGCTCGGGACGGGGAACTCGGAGCTCGTCACGGCGAGCAGCCAGGCGTCCTTGTCTCGCTCCTCCTCTTCCCTTCCTTTCACTCCCCACTCCGAGCACCGCCGGGGCAGCAGTCACCAGCACCACCGGCGCCCTGCACCTCCGCCTTGCCCTCCGTCTCCCCCTCTCTTCTCCTCCCTCCACTCTCTCTCTCCCTCTTCCTTCCACACTTCTTTCTTTCTTCTCTGCTGAGCAGAACGGCAGGATGAGGACGACGGCATCCAATGCCGCTCGGCCGATGGGAGCAAGCCACCTCCCCTGCGGGTCCCACACCTTTCTCCCTCCCTCTCCTTTTCCTCTGACCACGCGCTGGGAACAAGAGCAGAGACAGACGGACGGACAAGCAGCAGAGAAATGTCGACACCCTTGACTCACCCCGCTTGGCCAATGAGAAGGCGCCACGTCGCCCACACGGTAGCAGCACAGCATCCCATCCCTTCTCTTCCTTCCTGTATGGAACGGGCACACATGGACCAAAGAGGAGCATGGAGCAGCCCACCAGATCGCACGTGGATCACCAGCACAGTACCAGCAGGCCACACCCACCAGCTGGACCCACGCGTCAGGCGTCTAGGAAATGCTAGGTGCACCCGAGCTGTGTACGCAGAGGAGAGAAAATACATTTTCCATGTATAGAAAAATTCCCAGAAAATTTCTAAATAAACTAGGTACACCCCAGATCCTACCCTATATCTTCCCACTCATTTCCATTATCCAATTTCCAGAAATAATTTCCAAAGTATATTCCCCTGTACCTTTATTCCAATTAAACTTTGGAAATTCATATCTTCTCCATTCCAACCTTGATTCCGTAAATTCCACCACTAAAATTCTCCTAAAGTCATGCCCTAATTATCCATGTAATTATTCCTATTTTTGGTGCCCACTTAAATTCTAGAAATATTTGTTTGCTCTCTTTCGTTATAATTTGTGCTAACCCACTTAATTAATATAAGTGCTAACCGTAGTAGTGATCGTCTGTACCGCTAGCTAACCACCAACCCATAAGGGCGAGTAGGTTTTGGTGACAAGTTATATGCTCCGACGTGTCCGTACCCAATCACCAAAAATAGGTACACCTATAAACACACGCATCGGACATGTCCGATACCCGGACACGCCCCGCGTGGCTAACTCCGCACCGCCATAGTTAACCCTAGTAATAACCCTCGCCGTAGAAGTAACTAACCCTATATATACGTATACATGATAAGTCCGGTATACACAATTATATATATATATACTCGGGCATATACCTATGTATGGCTAACCTTACCCTCCACCCCTTCGTCCTAATCTAAACCCAGGCGCATATATAAGCATGTGTGTATGCGTCACTAACCAAAAACCCTAGGCGTATATGTATACGCATATGTGCCACTAACCTTAGCCACCACCTATCCATATATATAGCTAGCCTAAACCCTACATGCAGTATATAAAACGTATGCCGGTACCTAACCACCTAGACCCTATCCCCACGTAAACCCGCCTAGCTAACCCCGCCAAATCCTTGTGGACTTATAGAAGTAGGCCAAAATTTGTCTCACGATGACTTGGTCAAGCTTTCTCCTTTCAGGTTCACATAATAGTGAAAGATAATAATATGGTGCGGTTTTCCATAGATAACCACACCACGCTAACCCGACCCGTAGGAGTCATCTTGTTGGATAAATAACTTTCATCTACCTCTTATTTCAAGTTCACATAGTAATAATAGAATTAGGATAAACCCATCCACCACCTACAACCAACCCCGTTAGGATCCCTCTTTTTGTTTTGGTAGTTTGTGCTTGTTTAATTATGCTTGTTGTGTATGCATTGTTTGGTTTGCTTTCTTGTTTGTCAAGCACTAGACCGCGTAGATTGGAAGGCGTCACGAAGAACCCGATGGATCCTCGGAGCATGGCTACATCAAGACCCAAAGGATTACTACTATGCCAAGACGAAGTACCACTACACCAAGGCACTTTGGAGACAAACGCGAAAGGAATCAAGACCCTTGGATATACTCGTCACGGCGGAGGCAAGTCCTAATTTCCACCTATCTACCATCCTACTTATATAACGACCCTCGATAAAGATCATATAAATATTTATGATAAGATGATGTGATAAAGTGATAACATGATAATATGATAATGTGATAATGAGATAATGAAGTGACTATATATGCTATGACTTGAACGGGTAGGGGTAATCTAGGTGTAGATTACTTGGCGGATATGTCTGCGAAGAATATCTGTCGGAGATACTGTTTTTAGTCACCCCTAAGGACCGGTTCATAGCCTCCTTTACATTCGGTGAGATATTCCGTACAGCCACATGCCTATATGGGTAGGCTTGATCTCACACCCCGTTAGATTGAAGTATGTTTCCACTTAGGGGGGCCGGAGTAGGCAAACGGTAGAGCGAGGGAGACGGCATGGATGCCGTGTGTTCTTCCATGGTTCGGTTGGGCGTGGGACGCTAAGTGATCTTCCACGTAAAACTCTTGGGTGCACTATCGTGAATTATATCTTTCTAATGTGGATGCTAGTGGGCTTCCACGATTTGTGTGAGGGCATGGACTGACATGTGGTGGTCTTCCATGTCCCGATTGGGCGAAGGACTGCTAGTGGGCTTCCTCGTCCAATATCCCAACCCCCGAGCGCCGTAGTGGAAGTGTATGGATATCTAAGGTAGCGCCCTATCGGGTACGAAGTTCTCATTAGGCCTGTCGCGCTATTGGCCCTAGTGGCGACTCACGACTATCATGTGGGGAAAAGTGTACAACCTCTCTGCAGTTTTTCTTAAATCTATTCGAATAGCCACGTCCTTGGAATGGGCGGATCTTGGGGATGAGACGCTATGATTAGACTACAACAACAATGGATAAACGGTAAGACGTATTAATAATTTGGTAACCATAACTTACTTCGGGAACTGGTGAGGATGGTGAATACCCTACCAGGGCCCAACCTATTATTATAATTACTACACATTTAACCTCCATCCACCCAGAGTTAGGGCTTGCTGAGTACGTATGTACTCAACCCCCTTCTCCCTATATTTTTAGGCAGGAAGCTGCAGGAGTATATCCGAGGACGAAGCCGATCAAGAGCCTACACGGGGATGGACTTTGGAGCTACGCGAGGATAGGATGCCGAAGGATACATGAAGACGAAGCCGCATGGCTACATGAAGAAGCTACGCTAGGACTACGCTTAGGACTACGATGTTCACGATATAGGAATAGCTAGGGTTTTGTCCGCACTCCAGGTTGCCTGTAGGAATGGAGCCACGATAATATAGAACTGCTGTCTTAGAACTCTGATATATAATATATAAGGCCAGTGGCCCAAGCTATGTAAATGCGAACCATGTATCATGTTTTTCTATTAGCAATAAAAAGTATACCTTTTGATATCAATCTTGTTTAGTTGTGCGTGTCGCCTATCGATCCGTGGGGACCGACATATGATGCACAATGGACCCTAAAAATTAGGGGCCGACAACATGTTTATAAGATATAATTTCTTGCCTTTTCGTAGGTGATGGCAAAGGACCTACATACTTCAGAACATTGGCAGTTCAGAAACTGGATCAAAAAAAGCAAGAAAAGCGAAATACTCAATAGCACTACAATATCTTGTTCTTGAAGAGACCAGCAAATAAATTTTCTTTTTTTATTATTATTACAGTTCAGTTCCCAACAGAGGCCATAGGACCCCAACAGTAAGTTTATGCATTTAGCATACTGACTGTAACAACAAATTTCCTTTTTAATGGTTCTTCTAGGTGCACTTGAGTTGGTTGTAAATGAAATTTTGCTCCTCTAGGTGATATGGGCGTTTTGCATTTGCACTAACCCAAAACCGGGTTTGATATATTGTACTGAACTTCAGTTTCAGTGTGTACCCCAAATTGACAGACCTCCAATATCCTCATTTTCCCAGAAAATTGTTCAAGTTGTTGGACTGGATTGATTACGTTACATGTGCCTGATAACTATTTTACGAAGCAGCAAGGTCTTGCTTTAAGAAAATTCTTGCCATGAGCAAAGTGGCAACTGAGTTTGTCAGGGGTGCTTACCTATTTCCCTTTGCTCTTCTAGACAATGCTTCATTCCGTGTGCATGCTTTTCCATTGAATACTTCATGATAACTTCAAGTAAAGCACACAAAAATATATAGTGCAAGACCATGACATCTGAAGCGCCACGGCCTCGACTTGCATATATCAACAAATACTGCATTTCAGGCCACCCAATGCAAAATCCTGATGAGCTCATCAATCATGGTTTTTTAAACATTTGCAAAGTATAACATATCCAGGTGGAAGTGAAGACTAAAATTTATTTTTGAAAGCACCAATGTAAAACCACATAGTATCAGTTAAGTCACAGAAGGAAAAAAGGCTGAGCTGAATGCTATGCCAGGAATTGCATAATAGAGTTTCTCAGTTTCATACTCCTAATGACATGACACCAGCAGGAAGCTCTGTGAGACAGAAGAGTTCTACCCTCTGCAGCATCAACTAAAAACTAGGAACACACAAATGTCACAGAGTTCTTCATGATAAACAGGCTGGCCATGCTGCTCATAGATCTTTAACAATCGCAATACCCATGGAGTTGGCTGTGCCAATGATGGACTTGCACAGTGCCTCAAGCGACATGTGCTTGCAGAAGGGGTCAGCCTGCTTCAACTTTGCAATCTCATACACGTGGCGCAGAGTGAGGGATGACACATTGCTGTGGCCTGGGCGACTGCTGGCGGTTTCTATTCCTGCAGCCTTCTTGAGAAACCAAGATACTGAAGGCGACTTGACCACAAACTCGAAGGTGCTATCCTTGTAGGCAGTTAAGGTGACTTGCATTGGAGTGTCTGCCTTGTATTTCTGGGTCCTTGCATTGAAATCCTTGCAGAAAGCCATCAAATTGAGCCGATAGAAACCAAGTGCTGGGCCAACTGGAGGTGCAGGACGAGCTGCACCAGCTGGGACGATAAGACGGATTGTTGCCAGTACAGGCTTCCTTGCTGCAGCATCTTTCAGAGTTGCCATCATTCAAGTATTTCTGCATTATAACAAGAGCTTCCATCAAATAGTGCAACATAAGTCAATGAAGCAGTAGCTGAAAATGACATCCCACTAAGGGCCTTTAAGGTCTGTCCTCCAATAGATGCCCAGAGTAACAGAAAGATGGTGCGCTATATAAAGAAGCAAGTTTCGCATGTAAATTTCCTGAAGCTGCCTGGCCTGTATTTCCATTTACAATTTGATCAAATCGAGTTTAGCTCAGATGTCAAGAAATAATAGTACTTGCACTGTATCTAAATCAGAGTTCAAAATAACAAGTTCAACTAAAGATAAAAAAAATCATCTACAATAAACCTAAGACAGAAATACTGTTGGAACAAATCTCAGGATTTGGGGCAGATTTTCTATTTCATTAGCCAAGCCAAAATGGCAGTTTTGGGGGGATACATATAGGCATCTTCTTGAGAGCCAAGTAAAGGGTAAAACAGGAAACTTAGGTGCTAAGCAAGGTAAAGATAAGGGTGCTGACTAGACACCCACCAACTACTAGATAAGCACTAGACTTAAGCTATCAATCTCCCCCTAAGGCTTGTGCGTCGCCTCCGGGTGGATTCGAGCCATCCCAATCCTGGTACGAAGCTCCTGGAACTTGACTCGCCCGAGGGACTTGGTGAGGAAGTCGGCGAGCTGATCCGAGGTGTTGATGTACCCAGCCTTGACGCTTCCCTCCTCCAAACAGCTGCGGATGAAGTGGTACCTCACTCGGATGTGCTTGCTGCGTTCGTGGAAGACGGGGTTCTTCGCCAATGCCAAGGCAGACTTGCTGTCCACTCTCAGCTGCACCGCTTCGGCTTCCCTCCCAAGGAGATCACCCAGCAAACGGGCCAGCCAAAGCGCTTGTGTGGAAGCGGTCGTGGCAGCGATGTACTCCGCCGCAGCTCGACAAAGCCACCACCTGCTGCTTGATGGACTGCCAGCTCACGAGACACTTGCCGAGGAAGAATAGCGCCCCTTTCGTGCTCTTGCTCGTGTCGATGTCGCCGGGCGTGGTCGCTGTCGCTGTACCCAATGAAGTGCGCTGCTCGGGGCACCTCGGGTAGCGCAAGCCGTAGTCGGAGGTCCCCGAGGCGTAGCGGAGGATCCTCTTCACGGCCTGCTGGTGCTCCGTCGTCGGTCGCTGCATGAACCGGCTGGCGTAGCCCACGGCGAACGCCAAGTCCGGGCGTGTGGACGAGGTAGCGAAGACTCCCCCACAATGCGCCGGTACTGCGTCGCGTCCACCTCCTTTGCCGTGCTCTCCGGCTCGGCTTCAGCTTCTCCTCCATGGGGGTGTGAGCTGGGTTGCAGCCGGTGAGGCCACCCAACTCGACGATCCGCTTGGCGTGGCGGTCCGGGCGGGCGAGATGCGGAGCTGTCCTGGTGGACCTCGATCCCCAAGTAGAAGGAGAGAAGGCCGAGGTCGCTCATCGGAAGACGGACTTCATCTCCGCCTTGAATGCCTCAATCTCCTCCTCCTTGGTGCCGGTGATCACCAGGTCGTCAACGCACACGCCCACCGCCAGGGGGCATTGCCTCCCTTGCCCCGCCGGTAGAGACGGCGGCCTCGTGAGGACTCGCTGGAACCCCATTTGCTTGAGGGTGGAGTCCAGCTTGGCGTTCCAAGCTCGGGGTGCCCGCCGCAGTCGAAGGGCCTTGCGCAGCGGAGGACCTTGCCCTCCTTGCCGGGATGACGAATCCCGTGGCCGGGCGAACGTAGACTTCTTCCTTCAGATCGCCATTGAGGAAGGCCGACTTGACGTCCATGTGGTGGACGCGCCAACCTCCCTGGGCAGCTAGCGCGAGGAGGAGCCGGACGGACTCCATCCGTGCAACGGGCGCGAAGGCGTCGCCGCCGGTCGACTCCCCCGCTGCCGCACGAAGCCACGAGCCACCAGCCTCGCCTTGTGCTTGATCACCGCCCGGCCTCGTCTTTCTTCGCCTTGTACACCCACTTAAGGGTGATAGCGCGGTGGCCGGCCGGAAGATCAGCAAGCTCCCACGCGCGGTTCCGCTCGATAGAGTCCATCTCCTCCTTCATCGCGGCCCGCCAAGCCGCATCTCCCTCCGCCTCGGGCCGAAGAGCGGGGCTCGTCGTCGCCGACGGCGAGGAGTAGCTCCCGCCTCAAGTCGTGCTGAGCAAGCTCGGGGACGGGCTGCTCGCCGAGGATGTCGCCCATGGTGCGGTAGCGGAGGGGCTCGCCGTCGTGGTAGTAAGCGCCGACGCGTCCTCGCGTGGGACAGCGGAGTGGCGAACCCCACGGTGCGCTGCTCGTCGTGGACCGGGCGCCTGAAGTCGATCGGGAAGTGAGCACCGTGGAGAGCGCGGTGTGGGATGGAAACAGTGACGGTGTAGGAGTACGTGGGGCCGCGCAGCGCCCGTGTAGAAACGCCGGGCGTAGCGGCATAGCTGGGCGTGGCAGCAGCTCCGGTGTAGGAGCACGAGGCGTGGCCGGCGGTGGACTCGCCGGAGCCGATGGCGAGCGTGGTGCAGTAGGTAGACGAAGCTCGGGTGGAAGACGAAGCTGCTAGCTAGCTCCCGCCTCCCTCGAAGTGGACGTAGTCGACCACTTGTCGCGGCGTGTCGGCCGAACCGCCGTCGACCATCTTGCCCCATGTCCAGCCTCGCCCTTCGCCGAACACCACGCCACGCGCGCGGCGCGCACGCGCCGTGTCTCGGGTCGAGGATGCGGTAGCCCTTCACGCCGCCGGGGTAGCCGATGAAGACCCCAGAGTGCTCCGGCCATCGAGCTTGCCAACGTGGCCAAGCTCCTTGACGAACGCGAGACAGCCAAGACGCTGAAGTAGTTGACCGCCGGCTTGCGCCCGTGCCATGCCTCGTAAGGCGCCTTGCCGCCGAGTGCCTTTGGCGGGCGAAGCGGTTGAGGAGGTGGACGGCAGTCATCACCGCCTCTCCCAAGAGATCGCCGGCATCCCCTCTCGCTTGAGGGGCGCGGGCGGTGGCCACCACCGCCTGGTTCCGACGCCGACGACCCTGCTCGCTGAGGGGTGTACGGGGGAGAAGTGGCGCTGGATCCCTTCGCTTGGGCGCAAGACGCCGTGAACTCAGCCGCCGTGAACCGCTTTCTCCGTTGTCGGGCGCGAGCACTTCAAGCCGCGCCGCACTCCTTCTCCGTAACAGCTTGGTACGCTTTGATGGCGCTACCGCAGCCGCTTTTGCCGCCGAGTGGAGACAGCCCACAGCGATGGGAGACGCTGCCGACGAGTAGCAGAAGTAGCGCCGGCCTCCGTGTGTGGCCGGGTCACGGGCCCGCAGAGGTCGCTGCACGAAGCCCAGTTTTCTCCGTGAGCGGAAGCTGGCCTCGACGAGGGAAGGGAAGCCGCCCGACTTGTGAGGACGTGTGTCGCGAGAACTGCTCCACGTGGTCGACGCGCGTATGCCCCTAATTATCTCTCTTGCTCCCCGAGCCGCCTCAGCCTCGAAGTTGAGGTGCCCAAAGCGCCGTGCTACCCTCCAGCGCCGCCGTCAAGGGGCGAAGCCGCAAGTAAGAGGGCTAGCTGCTTACACTGCACGTGAAGAATGTGCAGGCGGTTGCTCCCCCCTGCTTATTTTGGCGAAGCCGGTGGCTGCGGTCCCTGCACCCGCAACACACCGTGCTCGATCTCCACGCGACGTTCTCGCCCGCCTGCCCTGTGCTGATGATGGAGTTCCCGAGCGCAGGGATGTAGTAGACGCCGGTGAGAAGCCGGTGCTCACCCGTCTTGGCGGTGAAGATGACGGAGCCGGCACCCTTGATCTCCACGGTGGAGGAGTCCCCGAACTTGACGGTGCCTCGCACGCCGGAGTCCAAGTCGGAGAAGTACCCCGCCGCCCGGTCATGTGGTGGGTGGCGCCGGTGTCGAGGTACCAGCCGTCAATCTTTCGCCGCTGCATCGGAGCCGAGGAAGGCGTGGGCGCCATGCTCGTCAAGTGGAGGAGAGCGGCGCGGACGGCAGAGAGAGGAGTGCAGCTCAATGCTCCTGCGGACAAGGAATGAGCCGGCTGGGCCACTCTCCCCGCGCCGCACAACGTGTGCTCGAGCGCCGCTACGGCGCCTCGGCAGCCCTTGGCCCGCATTGGCCTTTCCCGCATTCTTGCAGATGTCGCCCCGAGCCGCTTTGCCGGCGCCGCCGTCAGGAGCGCCACCACGCGCACGAGGAGCCTTTGCGCTCACTTGCGCGGGTCGACGCTTGCGGCCGCGTAGACGGCAAGTCTCCTAACCGCAATTTGCTCCTTTTGGCGCCAAGCACCCACCGCTCCTCGGTGAAGAGAAGCTTTGCCGCCGATGGAGACCGGCTCCGGCTGGCAGCCGCTCGAGCCTGCCGGCGGCCTTTGAGGCGACGCCACCCCCTCGACCGTCAGCTCGTCGGTGTCCGTGAGGTGATGATCGACGAGGCGAGCTGCTTGTACTTCCGGGACGACGGTGGGGAGCTTCTCGATCGACTCTCTCCCACGCTTGATGTCGGAAGTCGCCGTACCTCTCCAGCTGCCGTAGAATGGCGAGGCGGACGGAGAAGTCGTCGATGGTCTCGCGCCTGGCTTGAACGCCAGGTTCGCCCAGTCTGGCGAAGCTTCGCGGCGTGGCCTTGGCGTGCTTGGCGGTCCATTTGCCCGTCATGCCCCGATGGCGATGGCGTCCCATCGTCGCCGCCCGTCGCCTTGTCGCGAGGGTGACCACCTGTCGGGGACGGCGGCGGACGCCGGGTGGCGGTCAAGGTCGGCGTGCGGCCGCCGGACACTCGCGCTCGAGCTTGACCTTCATCGCGATCGACCACTCGGAGTAGTTGGTCTTGGTGAGCATGGGCCACCCGCCGCGGAGTCCTTGACGATGGCGCGGACGCTGCCGCTCCGGCTGGGGGGAGGCGCGCCGCCTATCCCTGCCTCGCTCCGCACGCCTCCGCACGTCGCCGCCGTAGCCGTCCCGGGTCGCGTCGTGGGCCGCGGTCGCAGCTGCCGCGCCCGCCGCCGCCTGCACGCCCGGTCCCCGGTCGCCGTGGTCGCGGCCGTAGAACGCCAGCTGCGCTCGCTGCTGCTCGGCGCGCCAGCGCTTTGCTGGCCTCCATCGCGCCGGACCCTGTGGATCGAGGCCGTATCCGCCGTTGAAGCCGCGGAGGACGTGCTCGCCGTGTCTGGGCTCGACCGCTCAGCAGCAGCTAGCCGCGCCAGCCGCTGCAGCACCGCCAGGGCGCCAGCAATGCCGCTGCGCCAAAGATAGCCGCCGGCAGCAGCAGAAGCACGGGCGCCGCAGCAGAGCCCTCGTGCTGCTCGGGAGGCCCTTCGCATCCGAGTCCAAGCTCGCTGGCGCGTGGTCGAGGTCACCACTGCTGGGTGCCCGCCCTGCTCGTGCGTGTGCTCCCGCACGGCCGCTCGCAGTGGAGCCGCCGCTCGGGGAAGCCGCCGCGCTGCTCGCGGTCCCGGAAAGGCGCTGCACAGCGGGTCCGCGCTTCGCAGTGGAGCCGCACGCCCGCTCGATCCCCGCGCCGCTGGAGCTCTCGCAGATCCGCGTCGCCCTCTCGCGATCGAGGAAGTCGCCCGCACTGCAGCGCCTCGCCAGCGAAAGTGGAACCGCGGCGTAGCGTCGCTCCCCAGCGGCGAAATCCTCCCACATCAGCGCCCGCTGCACGTCCGCCTCTGCCTCATCCGCCGCCGCTACGCGCGAGCCGCGCGCCCGAAACCAGCGTAGCGCCCATCGGCTGCTCCAGCGAAGGAGGCGCCTCAAACCTCGCCCGCCGCTTCTTGGCCAGCGGCGGCCGCATCCAGCGGCAGCCTGAGCCGCCCAGCTACCCGCTTGAGCTTCGGCGGCCGCCAAGCGCTACGCTCGGCGCCGCCGCTGCAGCTTGTCGGCGTCTCTTGGCGCCCGGCTACGCGCCTCATTTGCCGGTAGCTCGGCCTCCTCGGCCCGAGCCTCCCGGCGGGGATCCGCTGCTCTGCGTCGCATCTTTGGGCGTGACCGAGCGAGTGGAGGAATGGGAAGAGGAGGAAGAAACCGTGTGCAGGGACATGGCCGGGATTGGGATGGGTAAGAAAGAGCAGGTAAGAACCCTAGCTCTAGATACCAATTGTTGGAACAAATCTCAGGATTTGGGGCAGATTTTCTATTTCATTAGCCAAGCCAAAATAGCAGTTTTGGGGGGATACATATAGGCATCTTCTTGAGAGCCAAGTAAAGGGTAAAAACAGGAAACTTAGGTGCTAAGCAAGGTAAAGATAAGGGTGCTGACTAGACACCCACCAACTACTAGATAAGCACTAGACTTAAGCTATCAAATACCGCATGGCAAGCGCAAAGAGCAATTAGTCAATCACTTGTAAAAACCTTCAAACAGAAATATTATTCCAACTTTCAAGGAAAGATGTTATTCTTCAGATATATAGCAACTGTCTGATCAAATAATAACCTTACTTGGTTTGCTGCCTTTACTGAATACATAACTCTGTGCGGAGCCAACAGGACCTCTAATTAGAGACATGTGTCGAATTTGCAAGAGGAGTTAGCAGGTGACACCGGCACACCGCTTCCTCTGTATGTAGCATAATCATTTTTCTACACGCAAAAGAAATGGGAAGACAGACATTTTGTATACAGATAAAAAAAATAACAAAAAATTCAATCCCTGGGTATAATCTCTGGTCATCAGTGATCTGCATGATACAAGAACTCGGAAGTAAACATATGATATTCCAGAGTCCAGACGGGTAATATATTGGTGACAAGCAGGGGCGGATCCAGTAAAGGGACATGGGTGTACACATGAAAACCCAATATTTTTTTTTGCAAAAAGCTTCGAATTTAGGAGGCTTGTCAAATAACTAAATAGCTTTAGGTTAGGTGCTCAGCTTGAAGGGAAGGAAATAGAAGGGGTGGGAGTACCTCGTGGGTGCTCGTCGCCGGCGAAGAGACCAATGAAAGCCTCAGCACCTGGCTTAGGGCGGCGGCGGCGGCGGCGGCGGCCCGCCAGTCGTCGGAGAGCGAGAGCTGAGAGGGGCGGCGAGAGAGGCAGACGTTATGCAGCGACGGCGTAGAGAGACTAGAGCGCACCCGCTTCTTGGGCCAGTTGGGTCTTCGTCTGGGCCGCAATTTCTTTCAAAAATTCTGTTTTCTTTTATTTTTTTTCTCCCTTCTTTTTTTTTTTTTTTTTTTACTTTTTGTTGGCTTCAATGCTTCATATGTCTACTGTCTTCTCGTCGTGGGACACTATCAATGACTAGTACAACATTTTTTTAAATAACAGAAATCATATTGATACTTATGAGCATATAGTAAATTGTAAATAGGTAATGGAACTTTTTTTATTTTTTTTGAGGTTCAATATCTTCATATAAAAGCTACTCTTTTCATTTCAAATTATAAGAAATTTTAAAAATTTTAGAGAGTCAAACTTTTTAAGTCTGACTAAAATTATAGAAAAAATCATGAGACTAAATAGATATACGATAAAAATATATAACTAATAAAGAATCTATTGATACTTAGTTAGTGTCATAAATGATTTTATTATATAAATTTGATAAAATTTGCAAAGTTTTGACTCTCCAAAATTTTTAAAATAAATTATTATTATATTAAATAAATTTGGTTAAATTTAAAGATTTTTATTCTCTGAAATTCTTAAAATAACGAGCATCTCCAAAGAACTTTGTAAAATTGAGTTGCTAAATCTTGTGGTTTGGCAAGTTGCTATTTTATTTAGCAAGTGGAAAAATGACATCTCTCCAACAATTTGCTATTCCAACTTGGTAAACTTAAAAAAGAGGCCCACGTGTAGGAAATTCCACTCGGCAACGACGATTCACCTCCCTCGTCGCGACCGCCCGCTTTGTTCGGATCCGCGATCGACGACGCCGCCGCGACTCCTCCGCTCGCCTCGACGCTGTCTGCTCCGCCCCGGAGTTCCTGCACAACAAGTGAAGGCGCCGCCCGGCCATCCATCTTCTCCTCCATTGGAGTAGCCCGTCCGAAAACAAGGTCACCAGCCGGCCAAAACATGATCTGCTCCTCCGAAAACAAGGTCAGTACCAGCAGCCGGCCATCAACAAATTTGCAGTACCTTGTCCCATCGATCGTTCATGCTAGTAGATTTGGATATAGCATCGATCGGTTTCAGGCTTGTACTTTAATCCATCGCATGAATTGTACTAGATTAATCAGACATGGTACTGTACTAGACGTTGAAGATTTGCCGGCTTCAGGCTTCAGGTCGAACAGGAGGCGGCTTCAGGTCGAACAGGAGGCGGCCAACGTTGAAGGGGATCGGTCTTTATCTTCAGCAGAGTAGCGCCGGGAAGAGGAGAGGTCGCCGATCTAATTTGCAGACGGAAGTGGATCGGTCTTTATCGCGAGGGATAGGAGGGGGAAGAGTGTCGCGCGCGCAGGAGGGCGCAGCTCGCGCGGGACGGGGGTCAGCGACGGAGAATTTTCGCGATAGGAACTCGGCAACGCACGCGCGGCTACGCTGGATGGCAAGTTCCAATAAATAGCAAGTCGTTTTACAAAGTTGTTGGAGATGGAATTTTATGGTTTTGCCAAATTTTTAAGGATAGCAAATTGTTTTACAGAGTTGTTGGAGATGCTCTAATTTAGGATGGAAGGAGTAGAAGTTCACAAGAAAATATAAGTGTGAAATGCTTCGGGGGCTTCTGAATTTGGAAGGCCCATGGCTGGCTAAAGAAGCCCTCCCTCGGAATAAAGAAAAACCACTGGGGAAATAAAAAAAGAAAAAGAAATCTTGTGCGGCGGCGGACCAAGATGGCACGCCGGAGCAACAAGAGGAAGTTGGAGAAGACGAGCAGGGACTCGACCCCGTGTCAGATTTCTCGTATCAGCAGCGACGATACGGTGTCTCCATCGGTGTACCTGGTGGTAGGCCATCAAATCTCTAACCCTGCCTACTCCGTGTATAAGGTGAACCCCTTCGCTGATGGCGGCGGCGGCGGCTGCTCTGCGAAGCGCCGGCGCTGCAAGAGCATCGCCAGCCTCTACGCCAAGCACAGCATGGCTTTCGTCCCCATGCGGTCAAAGCACGGGCCCTGGATCGTGGGCGTCGGCGGCGACAATGCAGAAAAGGATTACGGCGCGGAGACCATCGTCTTCGACACCAAGACGCAGGAGGTGATCACGGGACCGAAGCCTCTGTCCACCAAGCTGTGTCCGGTCCTACTAACCGTCGGCCACAGGATCTACGCGCTGTCGCGAGACCCCAGAGTAAAGGGGGATCCTGATTTCGTGCCCTGGTTCGAAGTGCTTGATATCTCCCAAGCTCAAGTCGTGGACGGCCGTCTCGTGAACTGCGAGTGGAAGGAACTGCCACGGCCCCCCTTCTTCCCCTGGGAGCTAACCCCGAGGCAGTTCATGTTCCCGCCGGAGATCACCGTCGAGGATCACCGTCGAGTCCTATGTGGCGGTAGGCTCCCGCATCCTGGTATCGGTTTCTGGGCAGAAGCAGACAGGCACACACATGTTTGACACACAGAGGGAGCAATGGGTGAAGCTGGATGACAAGGACTTGCCGTTCATCAGAGGCGCCATACCTCATGGACCGCTGCTGTTCCTTGGCTTGTCGCGCGGAAGCAAAGAGATCGCCGCTTACAAGATCACAATAGCGACAGGGTGGCCGTCCTTGTCCATTGATGAGTTCCCGATGGCAACCGACTGCGAGGTCGAGGAAGAGCTTGTTAGCTCCAGCAGGTTTGCGTCCCTTGGTGATCACAGTCTCTGTTCGTTTAGCTGTCGTTGCATCGACCGGACGCCAGCACCCCAACATATCGGAGAGCTTGTCAGCATGAGAGAATACACAATCGAGAATCCCCTGTCACATGATCGACTGAAGTATGCTCATACACTACTGGTCTCCAAAAAAAAGGAAACGTGTCTACAATGTCCGCGATACCTTCAGGGGACTGCCTTGTCCAAGTTTGGAAGCTGTCATATACTTATGAGTATAAGCCCTTTTGACACATTTTGTTTCTGGTGTCTCACCTAATTGCTTACTTATCTCATTTATTAATTGCATCCTTGATAAGCGCACAAGATTCTGAATTTCCTCACAATCTCTCGTACTGCCTGTTGAGTTACAGTCGTGACCTCAACACCTGTGATGTTGCCTTTCATGCTATCTTGGACTAATGAAGTGGCACAGTACAGGATTCTTTTTGTCTGTGATAATGGGGGTATATATAAGATTCAATACTGGATTTCTGTCTATCGAAAGCTACGGAAAAATGACTTTCTAAAGTAGTGGACCTTATATTTTGCTATGCAGCACACGAAGGAGAAAATGTCTCAACTCGCGATGTTGACATAGCCTGCTGCTTTTGTCCAAGGCTAATTTCTTATTAGCTTGCGGTGTCAGTGTCTTTACAAATTGAAATAAAGAGAGTAATAAGATGACTTAGAAGTTATGTGATATTTGCTAATTATATAAAAAAGAGGTAGAGCATCCGCCCGGATGTCCGGAAGCATACCCCGTCCGGACGCCCGCGCCAGCCCCGCGCATGCTGCTCCCCGCATGCTTTTGGCCTTGCTTGCTGCAAAGTCACACGCATCCCCGTGTGCAACAGTTGCTTCCTGCCCTGCATGCACGCCCGCCCTTGCATGTTGCATGCAACTCTGCAGCACCTGCACGCCTACCCCTCATGTGTTGTGTATAGGCATGCAGCGGCACATGCAGGTGGGGACCACCACCACTGCCTCATCTCCTGCAGATGCGTCAGGTATAAATCCCCACCTCCACTTCCATCTTCTACCAGTGCGTGTGCCTCGCTAATGTTACAACGTAGAGTACTTTTTGCAATATATGTCCGAAAAAAGTTGAAACATCCGTAATATGCTTATGCAACATATATGAATAACAATTGCAACATATGCAACATTTACATGAAACACTTGAAATACTTGTCTAAAACAAGTAAAACATTTTAAATAGATGCTTGCAACATATATACTCCCTCCGTCCCATATTAGATGACGTTATGGGATGCGTCTTGGCCAAACTTTCTCAACTTTGACTAGATTTGTAGAAAAAAACGTGTAACATTTTCATCTCCAAATAAATTTGTTAAAAAACTAGACTTAAAGATCTTTCCAATAATACTAATTACTTAGCATAAATATTTATATATTTTAATATATAATTGCCGGTATTTTGACAATGTTGACTTCCGGGAAACGAGAATGACATCTATTTTGGGACGGAGGGAGTATGTTCATTGAAATATACATAACATTTAAATAGACCACTTGCAACATACATTTAAAAAATAGCGAAACATTTTAAAAATATACTTGTAACATACATGGTAATATACGAAACATATGTAAAATGCTTGCAACATCAAGACAAAACATTTAAAACTCATAAAACTACAAATCTTGATGCCATGGAAGGGAGGAGAAAACCATCACGGAAGCAGTAAACGGTGCATCCAGATAAGAGTCGTGCTGCTGTCACAAACAAGCAAATGTCCTAGACGGCCATGCAGTTGACTAATTTGGTTGGCAAAAGCAAAAACGCTACAAGCAATATGCGACACAATAACACTAGAAGCAACGTGTGGTAGGCATAGGCCTAGGCAGAGACAATCAAAAGAGAGAATACAGATACTAGGAAGGCAAGCAGCAGCAGGCCTAGATGCTACTTGCAGCAGAGGACAACAATGTGAGAAAAATAAGAGGGAGCATGTGGGGGCTGCACCTACTTGCATGCATGCGCGCATAGAGGCAAAGGCAGGCGCACATGCAAGCCCATGGGGCCGCCGTGGTCCCGTGTGGGATGGGGAGTGCGGCGCGTGTCCGATTCTGGTTAGAGCGCCGGACGCTCTAAGCATAGCATTACCGATAAAAAAGATCCAGTTTTTTTAGAAAATCTATACCGACCACAACGACCCGTTATTACCCGTACTGCCTAGAACAAATGTACTGAATGGCATATATGAAAAGCAAGCAACTTCCAATCACAATTTCACAAACTTAGTTTCCAAAAGAAGCCAGATTAGCTAGCTCTATCACACGCTACCAGAAAATTTATAGAACTAGATACATACCTCACATTGGCTTTGACCATATATATGAGCAACCATTCGAGTGGAAGAGGGAGGGAGAAGTAGCTGATTCACTAAAATAGATGCAGGAAAACCAGATACACGTTTACAAAATTTGACTTGTTACCATTGCATGAGCTGTTAGGAGTGTTATTTTGCAGACATTAATTAACTTATTGGCTTTCCAAATATTTTTTTTTTCTAAATCCTTAGATGTTCTCAGTGGTTGATTTTAGCTACTGAAGTGCAAGCATAAAACACCAACGTCAAACATGCCTATACTCTCTAGTGTAATTTTTCAATCCTATTGTCTAAACTCTTAATCCACTGTTCATTCAAGCTGAAATGAAATTCAAACCTATAACAGGATACTGCACTTCTAAGCCAATCAAAATCTCAAATGACAAATGTGGCTTCCCCAAGCTCTCGTCAGAAATTGACAGCGGATGTCTGTTCATAGCAACATACTCGTGTTACCCTGTAACTGAGGAACAAAATATAAAAGGTGCAAAACAAAGAGGTTCAAACTGCTAGTTCTAAATCACCAAAAAGATGTTGGAAGAATGAAAGGGCCTGTTGCTTTATTACAAGGTTACAGCAGTAACCACCGGCAAAGGATAAGCCAAATAACAGGATCGATCATGTAGTTTGTAAATTTGTCTCTGCTGCTTAGTTATGATTACCGAATTTGTGGTTGTGTTAGCATCGTCCCCCTCCAACCTGAGAGTACGTAAGATGAACAATGCGCGCTTTGTCCAGCTTGCCCTCTGGACCAGGATCAACGCACCGAACGTCAAAAGAACAGAATCTGCCCATCCCCATGGCACACCAAAACTGCCCCGGAACAATGCCCTTCGATTCCACCAGCAACTCAGTAATGGACAGCTCCGTCTTCCCTGTAGATGAAGTTCCTTGCTGGGAGACCTCCATGAAGAACACAGCAGCGGCTCCGTCCCTTGCTTTGGAGCACGCAACGAAGCGGTGGCCACCGAGGGGCACAGCGTGGCCGATGAAAGGCAGGTTCTTGCTGTCCACCATCTCCCACTTCTTGGTTTCCACATCGAAAGCACAGGTACCCTTGTCTTGATGCACAGAGAGCAGAATGTGGGAGCCGACCATGGCGTAGGAAGCAACGCGAACCTCCGGCGGGTTGCGGTACTCCAGCGGATTGAGGCGGCACGGGAAGATGGGCGGCGGCGGCATCTCGCGCCACCCGGTGGCAGGCAGATTCAGGTCAAAGACGAAGAACCAGGGCATGAAGTCCACCTCCCCCACGACGGCGGGGCAGCGAGAGAGCGCGTACAACTCGCTGCCGTGCGAGATCAGGATGGGGTCCATCATAGGGTCGAGGAGACGGGGCCCGACATCCTCCGTGGAAGTTTTGGGGTCGTAGATGGAGGTCCTATCCAGGCCAAGACCCACGATTCGAGGGCCATGCCGCGACCCAACTGCGGCGAAGGACATGCCGCGCTTGCCGTAGAGCAGAGGGCGTGGGATGGCGCCGGCGGCGACCTCGAGGACGGAGTGGGTGGGCTCCTCGACCCCGTGCTCCACCACCAGGTACAACGGCTGCTCCGCGGAGGCAGGCTCGCCAGGAGGCCCGGAAGAAGCTTTCTTCTTCTTCCCTAGGCGAACACGAGTAAGCCGAGCTCTCGCCGCCGCGCCGTCCTTGTTTTTCCTCCTCTTGCTGTCTGGCATCGGCCTCGGCATCTCCTCGGCGGAAATCAGGTCTGGACGAAGTCCTGTTTCTTTGAGAGATGGATGAGTCCTTTCCACAAGATGGAAAAGCCAAGGAAAAAACATGGGCCTAGCCCATACTCCCTGCATTCTAAAATAAGTCTCCATCTTGTTTGCTAAAAAAATGTCTCAATCTTATTTTTTGCAATTAATCTCAACTTTAACTATATTTATAAAAAATAGTAGCAACATTTATAGCTCTAATATATTTTATTGTGAAAAATATACAACATGATTATAATCTAATAATACTTATCTTCTATTGTAAATATTAATATTCACAGACAACACTGACTAGCTGAAGCCCATACCCCATATTCATAGATAAAGGCAAAAGAAGCCCTTCATCGGAACCAAGGGGAAACCACTCGTTCGATCATATCATACACCGATGATTTTTTTTCCACTTTTGTTTTTGTAAACAAGATTATTTTTTCTTGATCATACAAAAGGTTCGCCGTGCATTGTCAATGTATCAAATCACCAGCTAGTAAATTTATGCTTTGCGCGTCTAATGAGAATGGTGTGCTAAAAGGACACAAGATTTTATACTGGTTCGGGTGGAATGTCCCTACGTCCAGTCAAGACACTTCGTGTTACTGGGGTTACAAACGGACGAGGAAGGGAGCAGGTCCCAAATATCTAGTGAATTGAGTGGTGAGAGTTTGAGAGTTGCTTGTGCATGAATATGTTGCCCGTGAATTGAGTGGTGAGAGTTTGAGAGTTGCTTGTGCATGAATACGTTGCCCCCTAAACGGCGTCGTGCTTCCCCTTTTATAGGTTAGGGGGCAGGGTAATGGATACATGAAAGAGAGGTAAAAGGGGGAAAATAGGTTCCAGAGTCGGGTCATCCTTCGCCTTTCTTTAGGGGTCCCATCGGCCCGTAGATGATGAAGGGGAAGGCGCCATGTTACGACCTTGTTT
Source organism: Chrysopogon serrulatus (assembly GCA_015844335.1). Classification (NCBI taxonomy): domain Eukaryota; kingdom Viridiplantae; phylum Streptophyta; class Magnoliopsida; order Poales; family Poaceae; genus Chrysopogon; species Chrysopogon serrulatus. The sequence goes on from JADLZL010001559.1 coordinate 69,185, forward strand.
GCCACTAGTACAAAGATGACTTAGGGCACCACCAAGGGTGACGACTGTCATCGTTCTAAAAAACGCCCACACAGGCATGGAGGACACTAACCTCGCTAATATTCCAATCCAGGCTAATAGTCTTGCAAACGTCATTTTTCTGATCCTTGTCGAAGGAGATACAAGTGGGTTTGACTGACACATGAGCTAGTGACACTGCATGTGGAGGTGGAGACCAAGGCATACAGCCAACTCTCCTAACACATTGTGAGACAAACACTTGAGGTGATTTGGACGCTGGGTGCAAACATGGAGGCTGAGGCATACAACAAGGGCCAACACTTGAATTGATTTGGACGTTGGGTGCAGACATGGAGGCTGAGGCATACGAAAAGGATGTAGCGCTGGGCACGGCCATAGAAGTTACTAATATAAGAAAATCATTTCTTTTAGAAAATCCATACCGACACAACGACCCTTTACCCATGTTGCCTAGAACAAATGTACTGGATGGCATATATGAAAAGCAAGCAAAAGACATTTCCAACAATAATTTCTCTAAGTTAATTCCCAAAAGCCAAATTACCAAATTAGCTTGCTCGATCACATGCCGCCAGAAAATTTATAGAACTAGGCAAATAGATACCTCACACTGGCTTTGACCATATAATATATGAGCATCGAGCCATATAGATTCGAGTGGAAAAAGGGAGGGGGGGAGGATTACCTGATTTGACTACAATAAATGCATAAAAACCAGATACACGTTTAAATAAAATTTGACTTGTTAGCATTGCATAAGCAGTTAAGATTGTTATTTTGCAGATATCAGATAACTTATTGGCCTTCCAATTTTTTTAGTAGTTGATTTTAGCCACAGAAAACAACAACATCGTCAAACATACCCTCTAGTGTAGTTTTCCAATCCTAATATCAAAATTCTTAATCCACTGCTCATTCAATTCAAACTGAAATGAAATTGAAACCTATAAGGCCAGTTTTAGTGGAGAGTTTGATATCACAATTTCTAACACGACTAAGTCAGTTCTACACATCTAAATTGAAGAATGAATCTTTGCTCTCTCAGTTCATAGTTTTATTTCTTTGTTTCATAGGCTACCTATGGTATTTAATTTGGCATAGCCATCACTGTTCCTATCCATCGTGTCGTACAAACAATGGTTGGAGGCACAACAGAATACTCCGCCGTAGCCACGAACAAGTGGAGATCCAAGATGGACGATGGATCGACCTCGCTACCACCATCACAAGGTCCTCGTCAGTTCACCTAGGGCGGCTTCTTCCCCAGCACGGCTCCAGGTTGGAGGCGTGGCGAGCTCTCCCGCGCGGCAAGCGGGCAGCGCAACAACCTCGTCGCGCTTGATAGGATGTGCTGGTTATCACAGGACGAAGTCGGCGTCGGCATCGGCGCTAGGACGGAGGCAACGGCGAGCTGAGGTGGAAGGCGGTGTGGAGAAACTGGAGGCTGTGTCGACACAACAGGATCCATGGGGGCTGGATCCCGGATCCCGGATCCCTGCCCTTGCTACTCGAGTACTCGGCTCTACCGCTCGGGACCTAGAAGAATGGCGATGGGGGCAAGGTGGTTGGGCGTAATCACGGGAAGGGGTGGGGTGCGGGAACGGTAGCGAAGGGGGCAGGATGATTGGGGGCATGGAGGCAAGCACATAGGCATGTGTTTCATGCGGTTTCCAAGTCGTTGGAAACGGTGCACCCTAGTTTCATGCGGATGAAATGTTTCCTCTCTCTCCTCATTTCATTCAAAGATTTTATTTTTACTGATATGTTACTTCATTTAATGTGCATGAAATCTCCATAAAATGTCCATTGAAATTTGCCTTAGCTTGTAAGCCAATCGAAATCTCAAATGTCAAATGTAGCTTCCCAAAGCACTCGTCAGAAACTGACAGTGGATGTCTGCTAATTGGTTTGAATCATAAATTTAATGAGCAACATATGGCAGTGTATGATAGTTACCATTTAAATTGTACAATGACGAACACTTAGCCACGTGTTACCCTGCAACTAAGGAACACAATATAAAGGTGCAAAAACAAATAGGGGGTTCAAATTGAGAAGCAGCAACCAGCCAACCACCAAAGAAAACAAATAGCTAGTCCTAAAGCACCAAAAAAATGTTGGAAGAATGAATAGGTCTGTTGCTTTACAAGGCTAAAGCAGCAACCACCGGCAAAGGATAAGCCAAATGACAGGATCGATCATGTAGTTTGTAAATCTGCCTCTGCTGCTTAACTATGACAACCAAATTAATCCTAGCATCATCCCCCTCCACCTGAGACTGAGAGTAAGTGCGATGAACAATGCGCGCTTTGTCCAGCTTGCCCTCTGGACCAGGATCAACGGACCGAACGTCAAAAGAAGAGAATCTGCCCATCCCCATGGCACACCAAAACTGCCCCGGAACAATGCCCTTCGATTCCACCAGAAACTCAGTAATGGACAGCTCTATCTTCCCTGTAGATGTAGTTCCTGGCGGGGAGACCTCCATGAAGAACACAGCAGCGGCTCCGTCCCTTGCTTTGGAGCAGGCAACAAAGCGGTGGCCACCGAGGGGCACAGCCTGGCCGATGAAAGGCAGGTTCTTGCTGTCCACCATCTCCCACTTCTTGGTTTCCACATCGAAAGCACACGTACCCTTGTCTTGCTGCACAGAGAGCAGAATGTGGGAGCCGACCATGGCGTAGGAAGCAACGCGGACCTCCGGCGGGTTGCGATACTCCAGCGGATTGAGGTGGCATGGAAAGATGGGCGGCGGCGGCATCTCGCGCCATCCGGTGGAATTACCGACGTAAGGCAGATTCAGGTCAAAGACGAAGAACCAGGGCATGAACTCTACCAACCCCACGACGGCGGGGCGGCGAGAGAGCGCGTACAACTCGCTGCCGCGCGAGATCAGGATGGGGTCCATCATAGGACGGAGGAGACGGGGCCCGACATCCTCTGTGGAAGTTTTGGGGTCGTAGATGGAGGTTCTATCAAAGCCAAGACCCACGATGCGGGGCCCGTGCCGCGACCCAACTGCGGCGAAGGACATGCCGCGCTTGCCGTAGAGCAGGGGGCGTGGGACGGCGCCGGCGGCGACCTCGAGGACGGAGTGGGTGGGCTCCTCGACCCCGTGCTCCACTACCAGGTACAACGGCTGCTTCACGGAGGCGGACTCGCCAGGAGGCCCAGAAGAAGATTTCTTCTTCTTCCCTAGGCGAACGCGAGTAAGCCGAGCTCTCGCCGCCGCGCCGTCCTTGTTTTTCCTCCGCCTCTTGTTGCTGCCTTGCATCGGCGCCGGCATCTCCTTGTTGGAAATCAGATCTGGCGCAAGTCCTGTTTCTTTGAGAGAAGATGAGATGGGGAACAAACACGGGACGACGGCGGCGAACCCTACCGTCTCTACCTTCGCTGCTTGCCTTTTGCTATGCCGGGTCCTAAGTTCGCAAATTCTATTGAGCGGTGTTATTTGGGTTCCTAGACTTACAAAACATTCATTTAGGCCTTGTTTAGTTTCCTTGCAACTTTCAATTGAAATTGCAAGTTTTTTTTATTCTCTCTCCATCACATCAATTGTTTCCTCGCATGTAAATAGCATTAAATATAAATAAAAAAATAACTAATTTGCAGTTTAGTTGTAAATCACGAGATGAATCTTTTGAGTCTAGTTGGGTAACGATTGGATAATATTTCCCACAAACAAACGAAATGCTACAGGACTTTTACAATCTCTCCTCTCACAAATTTGTTGCCGCATGTAAAGAGTATTAAATATAAATAAAAAAAATAACTAATTACATAGTTTTGTTGTAAATCACGAGGCGAATCTTTTGAGTCTAGTTGGGCCAACGATTGGACAATATTTACCAAATAAAAACGAAGTGCTTCTGAGGACTTTACAATCTCTCTCCTCAAAAACTTTCGTGGAACTAAACAAGGCCTTAGCTCCTCCAACCTATTCAGTATCAGCCTTGTCCTTAAATATTGTATAAACTTGTAAATTTAATATTTATTTATAGAACTGTCCAAAAATTGTAAATCCAATTTTATTAGACTCTTGTTAGGTATACTTTATCCGTCCATAAACTTTGTCATTAAAAAAACCGTGCCCCCCCTCACGGATACACGGTTTTCAAGTGACAATAGAAGGAGTACTTTGCAAATTTAGGGACTGAGACGATACAAGTGAATAAGTTTGAGGATTTAAATAGATGATTTGTATGTTTAGGGACAAAAACACAAACGAATAAGATTGAGAATTTAAACGAGTGATTTGTGAGTTTATGAACCAGGATAATGCCGACAAACAAATTTAAGGACCGCTAGTGAGTTTCACTGTTTTTTACACAGGATGAAAAAGCCTGGAAAAAACATAGGTCTAGTAGATACTTTTTTTTTTTTTAGAATTACACAAGACACCGCAGACGTCACAATATGCACGCACATCCATCCTATGAACACACGCACTCAAACCCTACCCCTATGAGCACTTTCGAAAGACTGAGTCGGCACATCTGAAGATTCCCAAAGTCATCACTGGTGCCTCGTCGTCGACGGGAACGTCGCTTACCACTTAATGTGTAACGCCGATAAATCCTAGAAAAATATCAGAAAAGGTGCGAGCACTAGGATTTGATCCCTAGTGGATAGCGTCCCACTAGACATCCTATCATTGGACCACAGGCACATTCGCATGCCTAGTTAAAACAACACTCACAGGTTGAGGCCCGTACCCCATATACATAGAACAGGCCTAGTAAACGCAAAAGAATCCCTTTGTTGGTTGCCTACCCGTAAACATTTACTCCCTTCGTTCACGAATACTATAATTTTTGGAGTTGTCATAAGTCGGACTTTTTAATTTTGACCAATTTTTTAGAAAAAATACTAAGATGTATGATACCAAATTAGTACCATTAGATTTATCATACAATATATTTTTATAAGACAATCATTTTATGTCATAGATATTGATGTTTTTTTTTCTATAAAGTTGGTTAAAATGAAAAAAAAAGTTTGACTAACACGGATTCTATAAGTTGTAGCTTTCGGGGATGGAGGTAGTATTTTTTTTAAAAAAAAAGAACTCGCTAAGGAAAATTAATGTTAGTTTCATTTGACGTCGGTAAAAAATTGTAAATCCACGATGTAAGAGTAGAAAAATGAATGAGAGGAAGGTTTAAGCTAAGAAATAGGTTTTAACATAGTTATAATAAGGTATTGCCAATTGATCTAGCGAGAACAAACGGAGAGAAAGTAATTACCCTAAAATTAGTGGAGAGTTCAAGTAAATTGAGAATTTTTACTGTCACCTTTAAAAGCAGCATCCGCGCTATTTCTGCGGGCAATCCTGCTAGTTCTTTTCAGTTTTGAAAGTACAGTCCCTTGTGCTAGAAACATGAAGGCGCTAACCTTACAGTGACGCTTTTTATTGTCTGAAGCTAACAGCCAAGCAGGGCTGATATACAAGCAACCGGCTCATTTCTGTCCACAACGTTGCCTGGGCCTGACCAACCATATCGGCATCAGGGTACCAGCCGCGGATCCCCCCCTCCGCCCCACACCCCACCACACCCCCCCCCCCCTCTCTATCTCCACGCACATAGAAGCACCAAGCCATGGCTGCTCCCAAGAAGACGATGAGAGCTCTGCAGTACGACAAGTATGGTGGAGGAGCAGAGGGCCTAACGGTACACTGCAGTGACTGCACACTAGCACCACCCAACCACCTGCAGACCTCTGTTCGTTCCTGTAGTTCATGGCCAAGAAGAGCTTTTCTTGATGCTCAATTGCTGCCTGATTTCTTTCAGCATGTGGATGTGCCGGTCCCATCCCCGAACAAGGGGGAGGTACTGCTCAAGCTGGAGGCGGCCAGCATCAACCCCATCGACTGGAAAATTCAGAAGGGCATGGTCCGCCCCTTCCTGCCTCCGAAGTTTCCCTTCATACCAGGTACACGTTACATGTCCCAACGGCACATTAATGTAGCCTCAGATTGCCTCAGTACCCACATCACATGAAAGTGACAAGAAACTAGCTAATTTTTGCAGTGCAGAAATAGCACTGAACACTGGCTAAAACAGTCTTAGATCAGTTTAGTGCTTTGTTGTAGTTGTAACAGCATTGCTATTGGCTATTGCTCAAGATTCCTAAAACGCTTGGTGCCGTGGTTCGGCGACGCTGGTTGATGACTGATGCCAATCCTGAAAAAGAATATGATGGTGACGATTAGCCATGAGCTATGAGACATGGGAAGGGCATTGTCTCACCCTGCTTTCCAACCAATCCACTTTTCAGTTCCAACTCATCCACTTATCCTTTACCTTTTGATTCAGCACGGATAAAATAGCTTTTCCCTTTTTGGCCCTTTGCGGAACCCATATCTTCATGGATATCTACAAACATCACTAGAACGTGTTGATCATACCAATCCTGGACATCTTCAAGACTTCAAATGCTTTTGCGGTTTTGCCCCTACAAATTTTATGGTAGATACAGTTTCTACTGCAATTCCGCACCTGACCATGTAATGTAATAATAATGCGAGAACTCGATCTTGTTGCCCTGGCAAAAACAGTTGGAGACATATCCGGTGAAGTCGTAGAGCTAGGCAGCGGCGTGACCAACTTCAAACCAGGTGACAAGGTCATCTCCATCAGCTTCCCGGTAATTAAAATACTATTCTCACTCACTTTCGAATTCCATTTACTACTGCATTTTACCCATCGAGCAGTGACAAACTTGCCATCTCTGGGTGGAAGAATGGAGGCGGGCTAGCTGAGTACGCGGTGGCGCCGGCGTCGCTTACAGTGGCACGGCCGCCGGAGGTGTCCGCGGCGGAAGGCGCCTCTCTGCCCACGGCGGCGTCCACCGCGCTGCAGCAGCTCAAGGCCGCGGGGGTGAGCAGCTTCGACGGCGGCTCCGGCTCCGGCGCCGACAGCAACGCCCCGAAGAACGTGCTGGTGACCGCGGCCTCCGGCGGCGTCGGCCACTACGCCGTGCAGCTGGCCAAGCTGGCGGGGCTCCACGTGACGGCCACCTGCGGCGCGCGCAACCTGGGCCTCGTCGCGGGCCTGGGCGCCGACGAGGTGCTGGACTACAAGACCCCCGAGGGCGCCGCGCTGCGGAGCCCGTCGGGCGCCAGGTACGACGCGGTGGCGCACTGCGCGACGGGCACGCCGTGGTCGGCGTTCGCGCCGGTCCTGGCCGACAGGGCCACGGTCGTCGACGTCACCCCGGGGATCGCCGCCGCCGCCAAGTCGTTCCTGCAGAAGGTGACCTTCGCCAAGAAGAGGCTGGTGCCGCTGGTCCTGATCCCCAGGAAGGAGGAGATGGAGTGGCTGGTGGAGATGACGAGGCAGGGGAAGCTCAGGACGGTGGTCGACTCCAGGTACCCTCTGAGCAGAGCGCAGGAGGCGTGGGCCAAGAGCATCGGAGGGCATGCCACCGGCAAGATCGTCGTGGAAATGGGCGGTGCAGAGTGAACCGGCGTGCGTGCATTGTGTCTGACACTCTGACTATGTGGTACAGTGTCTGTAATAAGACGGAATAAACTGGGCTCGGGAAGGACATGCCTGTACGGGCACATGGATTCATTCTCATGTTCGTTCATGGCGACAGCCATAAGTCATCAGATGGAAGCAAACTCTGAACACCTGCAGCTGCAGGGTCATGTTACTCATGTAGAGAGAATCCGAGAACGTCGCATTAGGTGTAATTTTCGTGATCAACAATGGTATAAGTTCTGACACTGAACTTGTGCCCAAATGCAGAGCGACACATCATACTTTATACGCTAACACACACACCCCACTAACCTACGAAATAAACACACACGCCTACTGAAGCGTGAAGATATACGCAGAACTTGAGGCTTAGCTTAGCAAATGACAGGTACGTCATCTTCCCACCGTGGTCCATACTACTCCATAGGCGTTCCTAAGGCTGTTCTGAAGACAGTGGCATTCGCTTCACCTATGGAAATAACTAGTATATTTGGGAGGATGAGAGGTATGCAACAACTCCGAACATAACGATTTATCACCTTTATTATGTCCATTCTAGCTTGATCTGTTGAAAGCAAAATGCGTTGCGTATCTTCCATATACTCCAAAGAATCAAGAGGAATCTCAGAGATCGAGAAGGAGAATAGGGTTCAAATGCTTGCACCGAGACAAAAACGATCCATGGAGCAGTCACAGATGACTATCCAGATGGGCCGGCTTCCTGGTGCCCCCAATTCAGTCAGGGTCCCCCCTAGGATCAAGCTGGGCCTCGATGTCCACGACTGGCCTAACGTGCGTGACTGGTCAGCTCATCTCATCGCCGGCGACATGGATCGTTTGCTGAATAAGGTTCATTGGCCGCTCGGCGTCCGCCTTCATCGGTTCGTTCTCAAAGTTTTTCGTGCAAAATCGCGTCGGCCAGTGTGTTCGGTACACGAGACACACCGGGAGGAAGGATTGAAGGAACTTTCCGGGGGTGCGGGGGTGGGGAGTTCTTTGTGTTCACGGAGAAAAAAAACTGTGGAGTGGGTCTGAAAGCCGGCGTGGGAGAAAAAGAAGAAAACGAGGCATTTGCTGGGCGGTAGAGTTGTGGAACAGAGACTCGATTCCGGCGCGGCTAGGCTAGGCGTCCGACTAATGCCCCGTGAAACTCTGCCCGGCAGCAGGGGACCAGGCCCTCGCCCGCCTGCCCGCGGTGGCCGGCCGCATGGCCTTGGTAATTGACGGCGTGACCTGCCTCTGTTCCTTGACAAGCAGTCATCAGGTTCAGTCGTTCAGGTACCATTTATTTTTCTTTCTTTTGTTTGCTCCCCTAATTTTTTATTTAATCCAGCCTCAAAAGAAAAATTAGGCCATCCACTGTTAGAGAAAGAGAGAAATAATCTGTTTGTCATTCTCCGTTGAAATTTGAAGTCTGAGTGTCTGACATAGTTTTGACTTAGCCAAAGTGCCTCTACCATATACAAGCTGCTTTAGAAAGGGGACTTCACTTCACCATGGAAAGTGAGAGTTGAGCCCGTTGCCCAGTGACGCAAAACTTATTGGCGCAAAAACCAAATGAGATGCAGTATAAAAAGAAAAGGGGATCAGGTGTCGTGTCTGGATAATCTGCAGAAAGTAAGCACCAAATGCTTCCAAGTTCCAACCACTGCCACTTGCAAAAAATACAAAACCTAAAGAAACATTGACATTCAAGTCACAGTCCAAATGGTGGGTCTTATTCGTTTGACATTTCGGGGACAAACCGTTACGTTTGCAATTCAGGCTGTGTAAGAGGCGACCTGTCGTTGACTAACTTAGAGACTGGGATAGATTAGTAATATCGGATAAATCAGCAACATCTCACATAAAAAGTCTGGCGCTATGAATTCGAACATGCAATGCAACTGACGTCGTTGCTAACGCTAACACCCAAGGTACGGAGCAGATTAGATTTGCCATCACGCTTGGACGCTTGGTTAGTGGGTCTGGCAGTCAGCAACATCTCGCCATCCAACTGAATTCCTGCTGCTGGATGTGTAGACACGCCGTGCTCTCGCAGGCCCGCACAACGCCGGAACGTCGTAATGGAGGCGAGCCAGAATGATAGGAACAGCCATATGTTTACGGTGACCACCAAGCCATGCCAGTTGGATCAGTGTACACTAAACATTATACAACTACCTAGACCATGACTGACAGTGAGTGAGAGAGAGAGAGGGAGACAACTTTTCGCAAGTGGTGAAGAACTCGCAGACCATATCAAGATCAGGTCAAAGTTTCAGGTCACGAGCCATTCCAAGGCAAACCAGAGATTGTTGGGGACCAAACTTCTCTCTAGCACTAGTACTACTATACGCGTAGCACTTGCTTCAAGGCATCATGCAATTTGTCAAGTACAACTGTGCAATTATATTTCTTAACCATATGATTTATACTAGTGGTTGTGGAAAATTGCAGAGCTTAATTGCCTTTAGCAAGGCTAATAATAATGCGGCCTAATGCTGGATGCATGAATCTGCAGCTTATCCATATAGTAGTTAGCTCTTCACTACTAATATAGTCTACTTTCTTCTCTAGGAAAGTTTTCGGGTTCTCTATCTCAGCAATTCGGCTACCTACAGCCTGTTATTATACTTCCCCTAGCAACTCGAGCTATCCTAGTGACCTGAAGTGTGCAGCAACAGCGAGAAAGGGGAGCCAAGCCAGGATCTTGACCATTGTACACTGCACAAAGCAGCACGCCCTTTTTAAGATCCCAACCTCAGATCCAATGCGCCTTTCTGCCCATAAAAGATTTTCTTATACTGAACAAGATCTTCAGGCTGTTGTGCAGACAGACCTCGTTCATTACCACGCAGCATTTCAAGTACGTTCCGTCTCTAATTTCTAAGGCATATTTGTTGCTTTCTTCATAATTTATCAGATTCTCTCTGGTCCTACCAGCCCCGTTCGATTCAATGTGTTGCTTGGGGCTGCAGCGTGGCACCAGATTTGCAAGAACCGTCTAGACACCGACAACGAATTTATTTCCCCTCATATATGATTGGTCCAGGGTTTTGGTTCCATGATGTGCACTGAAAATGCCGCGTTTTTTCTTTCCAAAAGAAAATTTTGGTCTGAAAATGCCATTCAGAATTGACTGTCCAATTTAGCTAACAATTAATATATGAACCAAATTCCAGACCACCAATCCACCATGGATGACTATAGCTGAGTTACAACCCAATCAGGATTCATGGGAAAATATTGACAAAGCCAGATTTTTGCCTGCAGCAAAACTAATTTTGATTGGGTACAGACGTACAGCGGTACAGTACGAGGTTATATGTTTCTTTCTCTTTTTGGGTCCTGTAGCACAAGCCTACTAGTAAGGTACTGTATATACGTAGACGATACGTTTCAAAAAAAAAATGCGTAGACGATACTATATATACTTCATGGAATTTGACGGCTGTGTGATTTCTATTTTGTGAAGGCAGGAGTGGACAAACCGTCCTGGATGCATGATGGATGGATGGATCAGAACAGGTGCCAGCATGGACAGACAGATATGTTGGCAGCGGGGAATAAATTGGCTTAGAAGGGATCCAAGGTTTTTAGATCATTACTACTAGTCTACAGTACTACTGCAGAAATGCACAATTGCACACTTTTGCTGTGTCACTGTCACAATCAACTACTATCCACTATCATGTATGATTTCCACTCACCATCAGGGGGGAAAGAGAAGAAAACGATTGCCATTTCAGAGTTTCAGTAACTCTTTTGGAAGAAGAGATGGTATCCATTTCAGAGCTTCGGTAACTCTGATGGAAGAAGAGAAGGTATCCATTTCAGAGTTTCAGTAACTCTGATGGAAGAAGAGAAGGTATCCATTTCAGAGTTTCAGTAACTCTGATGGTAGGAGTAGTATGAAACCACGCAGCCCGCAACAGTAGCCTCGTGACACGGTGCCGACATTCCGTTTGGCGCCTAAAATACTAGCATCCCAACTGGCAGACACTTCTACCTCGCCACTGAAAGTCTCCAAGCAGCGGATTGGACTGGCAGCGGCCAGCAGGATATGCTACCCCTTTCTGAAACGGCCGGCACAGCGGGTTGTACCAATGCGCTCATGCCGCCCCCATTAAAGATGCTAAAACGAGCAGTGGATTGGACCATGCTCTGAACCCTTCACCAACCAGCTTCATTACTTCACACAGACAGACCCAGTGCAGCTTCTTTTTTTTCTTTTTGAGAGGAATAGACCCAGTGCAGCTTAGCTGCTCGAAGCACAGCCACATGAACACACGCGCACAAGTAGTAAAGGGTCCCCCTGTTGAAGAACCAGACCGAAATGTAGCAGCAGGGCCCGAATACGTGCAAGTTTGTTTGGATATTGGCTTTGGATGGGAAGCATTCCGAATTCAGAAATGCAGCGTACAAGTAGAGCTGAAAGTATCGTAGCTTTTGGTGCATGAATTTGCCTTTGCGTCCACCTATTCTAGCATAGAATCTTGACGTACGTGGTTTCAGATCATGAGATGGTGAACAAGAACAAAACAAGTGACACTGTGCAAGAAAGCAACAATTTGATTGATAGGGAGCCAGTGACTTCATCTTTCATCTGTCCTGGCTCCTCTGTTTGATTTGATCTTATCATCATCTATACCTCTCCCAATCTTTTATCTACCAATACAATATGAATGCAACAGTTATTTGCATCATTATTCCTACTAAGCACTATCAGCAGAAGGAGGATTAGAAGGAAGCAGCAGCAGCAAGTAGCAAGGGCTTGAACAATACTTGGTCACAGACAAAAGCCTCCGAGAACTAGCTAGAGAATACACACTTGGTGACTGCTTGGCGTGGCGGACTGGCGGTGGTGGTGCTCTGTTTCTGTATGCTGTACTGTGCTTGATCGATCGTTCACGACGACGCCGACATGGCCACCGCGGCCTTCTTCTTCTTCTTCGCGGGCTTGTCGGCGGCGGCGGCGCTGCGGGCGCCCTTGGCGATGATCTTGGTGTCGAGCTTGTAGTAGCTGACGAACCAGTCGACGAAGTGCCGGAGGCCGGCCTCGAGGGAGGTGGTGGGGCGGTAGCCGAAGTCGTGCGCGGCGTGGCTGACGTTGGCGTGGGTGAAGGGCACGTCGCCGTTGCTGGGCATGGTGACGATGCGCTTGTTGGCCTTCTTGCCGAGCAGCTTCTCGAGGATGGCGACCATCCGGGTGACGGGCACCGGGGAGGTGTTGCCGAGGTTGTAGACGCGGAGCGGCGCGGGCCCGCTCTTCTTGCCGGACCTGGAGCCGGTGCTCTTGCCGGCGGTGTCGAGCGCGCCGAGGCAGCCCTTGACGACGTCGTCAATGTAGGTGAAGTCGCGGCGCGCGTCGGAGCCGTCGGCGGCGCGGAACAGCGTGATGGGCTCGCCGGCGACGATGCTGCGGGCGAAGAAGAAGTAGGCCATGTCGGGGCGGCCCCACGGCCCGTAGACGGTGAAGAAGCGGAGGCCGGTGATGGAGAGCCCGTAGATGTGGTTGTAGGTGTGCGCGATGGCCTCGCCGGCCTTCTTGGTGGCCGCGTACAGCGACGCCGGGCGGTCGGTGCGGTGGTCCTCGGAGAAGGGCGCGTCGGTGTTGAGCCCGTACACCGAGGAGGAGGAGGCCCAGACGACGGCCGGCTGCGGGTCGGCGTGCTTTGCCGCCACCTCGAAGACGCTGACGAGCCCGGCCACGTTGGACGCCACGTACGTCTGCGGCGCCTCCATCGCGTAGCGCACCCCGGCCTGCGCCGCCAGGTGCAGCACGTGCGTGAACGCCGCGACGTCGAAGAGCTTCTCCAGCAGCAGGCCGTCGTTGATGTCGGCGTCGAGCACGAGGACGCCGCGGGTGGCCAGGAGCGCCTGCCGGGCGCGCTTCAGCGACGGGTCGTAGTAGGAGTTGAAGTTGTCGAGGCCGAGCACGCCGTCGCCGCGGGCCTTGAGCGCGAGCGAGCAGTGCGTGCCCACAAAGCCCGCGGCACCGGTGACGAGCACGGAGATGCCCCCGTCCCGGCTCGGCCTGGCGCTCCGCCGCACCTCCTTCTCCCACGCGGCGCCCCCGTAAGACGCCGACGCGGAGGACATGAGCAGGCTGCGGTGCGAGGCAGCGGCGGCGGAGGAGGAGTGCGCTGAGCCGGCGCCGCCGGCGGAGAGGTGGAAGGAGCGCGAGAGGAGGGACGGGTAGTGCAGCGTGAAGAGGAAGACGAGCGCGAGCGTGGCGAGCACGGTGGCGCGGAAGAGCAGGTGCGACGACGCGGCCACGAGCTTGGCGCTGGTCGCCCGGCGCAGCAGCAGCGCGCCCCCCGCTGGCGTACCGCTCCAGCTTCATCCCCTTGGCGGCCGCGTCCACCGCGGTGACCCCCGACGGCGGCATTGTGGTTGTGCTCCGCTCTGCTCTTCGTCCTCCTCGCGTTCGTTCCGGGCCCCGACGAGGGGGGAGGTAGCTAGACAACAGACACACACAGACAGCTAGGCTCGAAGCAAGCAGGCTAGCTGAGGAGGGAGTGAGAGAGCAAGCGTGGATATAAAGGGAGGAGAGTGAACGCAGGGGAGCAAAGGAGGAGAAGGCGGGAGGTGGGCCCACGCGGCGAGTGGTTTTTGGTTTCGGTTCGAGGCCACTCGGGGGGTGGCTCGGTCGAGTCGGGTGCGTGCTTGTGATTTTGGGATCCTCACCTCCCTGCCTAATTTGGTTGCTCGGCCTCGGTGCGTGCTGTGATCTGGTAAACGAAGAGGAGCTGAAAGCGGTAGTGTTTTTGGTAGGATCGCATCGCATCGGATGGGAGTCGGAGGAAAAGGGTTTTCCCCGTCGTCCCCAAACGAGGTGGTCTCCAGTCTCCCGGGTCTCCAATCGCTAATCGGGCCATGCATGGGCCATGGCAGGTCAGGCCACACTGTGGCAGTGAAACGTGTGCGTCGACCTTCTGCTGTGGACGAGTCAATGGCTGGCCGATGGATTCGCCAGAGACTTTACTACGAACGACTCCTACTTTAGCATTGAGCGCCCCACTGTGCAAATCTGTGTGTATGCTATATTAATTGAGCAGTGGGATGGACAGATAGACATAGAATTCCATAGCAGGCTTCATTTGGATCATGTAAGGTTTTTAAAAAAAGGATCATTGGCATGCACTATATAATTTGCACCTGAATGCATGTGTTTTTTTTTCTAAACAGATGTCAGCGACACTAAAAATCATCTTACAAATTTATGGTTTTTTTTTTAACATGGAGGAGAACTACGGAGTAGGTGAGAAAAACACCATTGCTTCGTGGATTTACAAACATGAGACAATTATTTCATCACTGCAAAGTTGTTGCCATATTGCTACCTTCATTTCAAACTACAAGACATGTTGAGTTTTCTAGGTACACATATTTTGCTATGTATTTAATATACACTATGTCTAGATACATAATAAAAATAAAATTTATAAAAAATTAAAACATCTTATAATTTTAAAGAGAGGAAGTAATCCACAGCGCCTATTTATTACATGCTGGAATCGAGGAATTATATAGAGTTACTACGAAACAAGTTAAAAGATGTATATTGTACAAATTGTTTGTTAAGCTATCTCGAGATCACGTGGCATTGTATCAAATCACAGAGACTACGGTGGTACGTTTTGCTAACTGGGGCTTGGATTGGAAGATCGTTGTCATAGAGCATGTGACGTGCTCTCGGTCGCCGGCACATTATGATGGTCTAATGGGCGCGGCGCATGCATGGGTCCAGCCGCCAGGGCGCATTGATTTTTTTTTTTCCCCTACGGCCGGTGGATCGTAGACGGTGACGATCTTGCTTGGTAAGATTTCCTAATTATTGTACCTGTACTCGTCGAGTCGTCGTGTCCGCAGAAGACCGGAGACGACGACGAAAAACAGCCGCGGAGGGACGACGATGACGATGTGTGTGCGATCCGCCCAGCACGGCGGCGGTGCCTGTGCGGCGCGCGGTCGAGTGCGCCGCGACCAAGAACGCCACGGAAGTCAGCCGCGCGCGCGCGCTGCGATTCGTCGGCACTTGCGCGCAGCAAACGGCCAGGCCGCTGCCGCTGCCCGGCTAGTGGCTTTGGTCCCGCGGCTCCGCTCCTGGTCCTGCGTGCCCCGCGCGCCGTATGCCCGTATGGTCTTGGTCTTGGCGGCCCGTTCGCGCCTTCGCGGTGCGGCCGGGTCGGAGCCGCTGCATGCTTCGCCCGGCTCTCTCCCGGCCATTTGACCATCGCGTACGTACGTACGGCCAGGGTACCGTTCCCTGAGCTTATAGGGCGGTGGTGGCGCTGTGCCTGTGCGGCTGTAAGTCAGTGTGTGGTAGGGATGCAAGCGGCGCGGGCCTGTCCGCAAAACTGCTTAGCCCGCCCCGCAAAACAGGACCACTGGACAACCGTTACCCGCTTGTTTTTTTTTCTGTTGCGGGCTGAGGCAGTCTAGCCTGCTAGGCAACGCGGGCCGCTTGCGGAGCCCGCAAAATCCCGCAACGTCCTGCGAAGGAGGCGTCGGAGCTCACGATAGGTCTCCGCCCGGGCGCACCGCCGTGCTCGAGCAACTCCGCGCCTTTCGCAGAAAGATGAAATCGTGCCTCCGACGCCATCCAGATCCACGTGAAGGTCGACGGCCTGATCTACGACACCGTCCCGAACTCGGAGGAGGAGTACAACCTGCTCGTCACTCGCCGCAAGGAAGCCGGCGAGTTCATCATCGAAGTTCGGCGATTTCGGCAGGATCGGTTACGACGAGGATGGCCGCCGCGGGGAGTACTGGAGCCACCGGGTCCTCCTCCGATGTGAACCGCCGACGGCGAGGTCGGCGGTGTCGCGTGCTTAAGCGAGCACGCGCCGCGGCGTCCTACCTAGCGCCCGGCTCGTCGCCGCGCCCGCCATCGTCGAGGAACTCCCCTCGACGCGGCCAGCGCACCCTCCAGGAACTGGAAGACCTCCACCTTGAGCCGCTGGGCCTCGTCGCCCCCCCCCCCGGTGAGGCTCTGGATTAGAGGCATCCCAGCACCAGCTCCTGCCCGCGCGGCATGCAGAGGGAGACCAGCTGCAGGTCCTGCTAAGCTTTGCAGGTTTGACCACTAGGCCTAGTGGGCGCCTGCGGCCAGCAGGCTACAGGTAGCGGACGCCTGCAAAGCCTGCAAATTAGTGTTGCGGCGAGTCGCGGCAGCTAGCAGACGTCTGTAGAGCGGCCCGCTGGCATCCTTGGTTATTTACTTGTCTTGTCACTTTGTCAACTAGTTTTATCAGCCATTTAAGCAATATTTTTTTAGCTATCTTATTAGTCGTTTTATATGACCAAACGTCCGTAGCCAGCAGAAAAATTCAACCAATCCCAGATCACGGATCACACGGCGACAAGGAGAAGCGGGGCGTTTCGGCGCCGCTCGGATAGATGCACGCACGCAATAAATTCCGGATGCGTCGCACGCAATGCAATGCATGCAAGCGCGGGCGAGCGGCGTAGATGTGATGGCACCGCGCCGCCGCCGCGGGGAGGCGAAGGCGCGAAGCCACACGCACCAGTGTGCAGTGCACCACCACGTGAGGGCACGCGCAGCAACTTGGCTAGCATGGGCTGGCTGTTGATCGATGATGGGCGGGCATGGCGCCAGCCGCTCGCTGCCGCCCACCTCACCGGAACCACGCACAAACGCACGGGCATCGCCATTGCGTTGCAGCATGGATGGACGGAATGAAGAAAGGAGCTGACGTGATGGCCTCAACGAACCAACCGGAAGCTCGGAATTAGCCATGCAAAGTGAGATGTAAAGGTGGTCCCCACCTGTCAGTGAAGGCCAGGTGTCCAGCCGGACCCACGACGCGTATACATACTACATACAGTACAAGATTGACGTACGTACTGCACTGTCGTCGTCTCATTTCCCGCATGAGGGGCAGCGTGGCTCGGCGTGGTGTCTGTAGTACGGCCCGCGGGGCGGTGTCGGTGGCGGTGGGCGAGAGCGACGCCCAGCCAAAGCCGACGCAGGCAAGGCATGCAGCACGATGCATGCAGGCGTTGCCATTGGCCAGTGGGCAGTGGCCAGTGAGCAGTGGGCAGGGCAGCTCCAGGACACATGACAGCGTGGCGCACAGGGCACGCCTGAGCCCGCCTGACAGCAACGCCCTTCTCCGTCGCCCGGCCGCTTCCATCGGTTGGCTGCTGTTGGCTCTCTACGCTTTGGCGCAGGTGGGAGCGCCGGCGATTTGGGTGCTTGCTGCATTGTGGATTCGATTCGATTCCTCAGGCTAGCCCTGCAGTCGTCGGTCGGTTTGTTGACGACGCTGGGCTGTCAATTTGTACGGTAGTAACTGTATCTGGTAGTACAACACTACTGTTCAGGTCTATTGCTGTGTCATTTATGAAGAGATTAGCCCAAAAATGTGTCTAAAGTGCCCATGATTGATGAGTAAGGACCATTTCCAAAAAAGGAGGTCAAAGCGATCGAAATGATCTACAGTACAACCCCAACAATTAATGCTCCCAACGTCGTCCTTAAACAACTTGTTTATCTTTTAGGATTTACGTATATTGATCATTTCATGTAAATTGTAATAAAACGAATACTTTGTTCCACGGTAAAGTAAAGAAACTTATCAAAGTGACACGATTTCATGCATGACGCTTAACTTAAATTCCTGCCGTGCAATTTCGTGTCGCGGCGCTCAAGTACAAGTCTAGTAAACTGACATGTTTTTCAACACATAACTTTTTGAACGAAAAATCAACTAATTTCCCGGACCTAATATGTAATATCTCCATGCATGTCATTCTCTTGTGCCAGCATGCCACTATAATAGGACAAAAGATCAGAAGCGAGCATGCATGGCCGTTTGCTGCTGCTGTTGAATGCATCATGCATGAGCCAGCAGGGGACCGTGCCTTCCAGTAACACTGAAAGTATCCGAGCCTTGTGTGCCCAAAAGCCACAAAACCATCCGCCTTGCAGGACCAGAACGATTCCGTTTGTATTGCATGCGTGGGTTTGTCTATCGTTTTCACTTCGTACTCCATAGTTGAAGCTTGTCGATCGGATCGGAGCAAAAGTTATACTGCATCATGCGCCAATACGAAAAGATAGCTAGGCAGAGCCGAATCAGTACACACGCATTGTCACGTAGTCGGAGTTGTACAGCATCCAACAAACCATCATTAATTGCCCCAAAAGTTAGTCCCATGCATGCATTCACGAATGACACACGACGTTGTCATTTTTTACTTGGGTACCTCAAAATATGTGTCACTCGACTCCAATAAACACACACACTTCATAAACTCTATCCTTATGAACATATTTGAAAAAAAATGAGCTGATAGATCATGAAGTTGATGAAATCACCATACGTGTCTCGTTGTCAACATTGTCTACTACTCCATCCGTTCTAAATTATAAATCGCTTTAATTTTTTAATAAATTTATTTTACTATGTATCTAAATAATATAGTATGTCTAGATAAATAGCAAAATGGATGAACTAAAAAAAGCACAACAACTTATAGTTTAGAACGGATGGAGTACTAACTAGGGAACATTCTAACTAACCTGGTGACATTATATTTTGTTTTGGGAAATATTTGTGTCAGATAATTCTCATTTTCAGAAATAAAATACAAAGGTATACTCACAATTTTTTATGTAATATTTTGCTAGACAAAATTTAGCATTTTAACCTTTTAGATTAACTTTTTAATGCAATTTTTATATAATTTTATATATAACCTTATCATGACAACTTTTTAGTGCGACTCTTATACGGTACCGACAAGTGTTATATAATACTAATGGTACACATAAGCTAATATAGCTCAAACTTATGCTCCCAAAGTTATGTACATAAATTAGTACTATAACTTATATACAAATTTATACTCTCGAGTTATGTATAGAAGCTAGTGTAGCGCAAGTTTATAGGTAAAGCTCGCATACAAAACTAAAATATATATAGCATATATATAGAATAAAGACATAATTTATATATAAACCTATGGTAGAAAATTATAAGTATAAATTTATGACATGTAAAAATAATATGTATATATGTATATACACTACTACGTAACGTGCCTTTGGTCAATACACAAATTCAACTTTAGTCTCGATATTTTTTTGCGTTCGGGACTAAAAGTTTTTTATCCCGGTTGATAATACCAAAGGGACTAAAGGTTGATCTTTAATCCCGGTTGGTGTTACCAACCCGGACTAAAGGTCCTCAACTTTTAGTCCCGGTTAAGATCGACTTTTTAGTCCCGGTTGGTGTTACCAACGGGACTAAAGATCTTTTTAGTCCCGGTTGGTGTTACCAACAGGGACTAAAAAGCTCCCCCACGGATCAATTCAAAAAGGAGAGTGTATGGGATCGTGTCACATGCGATTGTACTGGTGAGTTGGTAAGGACTTTATGTGCGAGATGAGAGGTACTTGGGTTCGAATCCCACACACCGCAATTTATTTTTTCTATAGGAAGAACCTTTAGTTTAGTCGGATTCTTAGTCCCGGTTTTCCAACCGGGACTAAAGCCCGTTCCCAACCGGGACTAAAGGCTGTTTTTGTAGTAGTACCAAATTATCTATCGTTAGCTGCGAGAACCGACAAGAATCGAAGCTTGCCAAACATATGCATCCTTCGACAAAGATGATCTCACGAGTCACGACTGCCGTGACCCATGCATACACCACGAGATTGAAAACTAAGGGCTCCAATTTTACTAATCGCAGCTCCTTGACCGCGTGGTTCTGCACTCCAAAGTCCAAAATCAGCCCTAACGCCTGCCTTTCCAGGGAAAGAAACGATGCTACAACTAACGGTACATGAGTAGTGAAAAACAGGTCAAAGTTATTAAGCAAGATAAAACAAAGATTTTATTTTATCGCCAAACGAAAGCAAGCGACTGGACTCACATTTTCAGTGCTATAAATGCAGCTAGCGGTGGTCCAAGAATACCAAATCCAGTGCCAACCAATAGATGATATCGATCCGATCGACCACGGATCCTTTTCAAATGCAGTATGATTGGGCTTTTGCACCCAGAATTTATGCCCTACCTGTACGTACTGGTACAAAGGGGGCGCCTTGTGGCACCATGTATCAAGAGAAGAGAGATTCACGAGAAAGGCGGGTGCCTTGGGGCAGACAGCTGCGCCTTCTTCACCGATCACCGCAATGAATTATCACAATTATTCACATCCCATGCTGCTTGATGCGACTATTGTACCCCGAGAGAATCCCAGTAGTTTTTTTGGATGGGTTGCACGCGAGCCACATCCATCAATTTCAGTAAAAAGGTTACTACCACACGCAGAAACATAAATTCATCAGAGTTTTTTTTCTTTTATATTTACTCCCTCCATCCCTTTTTAATTGTCGCTTGCGCTTCTCAAATAACAAATATCGGTAATTTTAATAAATACTAAATATTATCGATTAGTATCATAATTAGTATCATCGGAAAGATCTTTGGATCTAGTTTTTTTTAACAAATTTATTTGAAGACATAAATGTTGCACGTATTTTCTATAAATCGAAGTCAAACTTTGTGCAAAGACGTAAAAACTCACGGCGACAATTAAATATGGACGGAGGAGTATATAAGTTGATGACGACTAGTACTAGCTACCTGGACCGTGGTGGCGTATCGGCCTCTCATCAGGGCGGTAACCTTCAGAGGATTCATGCTCAGTAGTCAGTAGAGTACTACTAGTACTACACACGTCGCCTGGCAGGCAGTATGGCACTGTTTGCCGGCGTGGAAGCTTGTCGCTTAGGGCGTCTCCAACGACGCAGAAAACCGTGTCGGTGATTTGAGCCAGGGAAACAATAAAAAAAACAGCGCCAGAGAGTGCAGAGCTACTCCTACATGCTGTGAGATGAGTAAAATTCGTTGGAGAACGTGCGAGACTAGCGAGTATGCACTCGCTAGCGCGCTGCTCTATCCTTCTTCTGACCAATCAGATACCACCCAGACTAGCTGTTGGAAATAAAAGCAATTTAGCGATGCATAAAATAATTCCGACAATGAAGAAAAGACCAACAACATGAATATGATTTAACACCAGTACTAAGATCTGAGGCATACCCGCTTCTATCTAGTGCGAACGATTTAAGAGAAACGAAAACGAACAACAAAGAAAGACAAGACATCATTACGATTGGGGATATCGGGCGCGTAGGCGTGGCGGCGAAGACGTAGCGCACCGTCGACGGAGATCGGGATCGGGCGGCGGGGGGCGGAGAGGGAAGAAGACGCCCGGCGGCGATCGCCGCGACGGCGCTTCCCAAAAACGTACACGCCCCTCACCCCCCGTGCGGACGTGGAGGAGACGAGGTGAGGCGGACTGCTTCTCCCGGCACCGATGGCACGTCGGCGACGGATGGAGAGGACAGCGGCAGCGCAAAGACCGTGGAACGGGAAGAGATGAATTCTTCGTATGGAGGACGACGTCTCGTCCCCTTATTTATACACGCGTCGCAGCTAAGGAAAGCGATTAGTCGCTTAATCACAGCGTTACGGTAATTGTCCTTCCGTTTGTACACTTACCATAACGTGAGAATAATTGCTTACCAAATAGGCGGCGCAATTTTCTCCATGCATGCAAAAATATCAAGTGACAAAAGGAGGCCGCGCACCCGCAAGGGCGGAGGCCCGAAATCGCCGGACCATTCACGCGCGCATGTCGTGCGTGCGTGCGCCCATTGGCCCCGCCCGCCCGCCCGCCCCGCCCGGCCCCGGCCGGGCCGGCGAGCGGCCTGGGTGGCGTGTGGTTCTTCCTTTTCTCTCTCCTCATCCATAGCTTCAACAAGAATGAGATAGCTCAACTATTTAAGTTGGCCTCACTTCTCTTGAAGTAGCAAGGTGGGACTAAAGTCCCCCACCTTTCCATATATACATGCATGTGTGAGTGGGCCTTTGGGATTTATATGGAATTGTTTGGCCCATGGCCCAAAACATCTAACAATCCCCACCACATCCCAAGGGCACTTGAGTCATACTCCCCCGTACCACAGTACCGTTAATATACCGGCTATTCGGTGGAGACCGGTTAAGGTTGAACATCCACCTAGAACATCAAGGTAGGCCCATCCGCAAGCGCACAATGGACTAGGCCTTGAATTGGCGATTTTAGTGCGAATAGGCTTCACTTGAAGTCTTGATCGATACTAGGTCGCCATCGCCAACCCCGCGAGTGGAGCGTATAAGTCATACTCTAACTCACTTCATGAGCTTATTAAAGAATACCCAATTCTTATAAACTGCGACTAACGGTTGGGCTCACATAGGTGTGTTCTTCTGAGGGGATACTCTGTGGGGACGGTATCTCGCTATAAAGCCTCGAGAACACATTAAGACAAAGTCAACCTGCCTTCGAGAAATGAGAGTCTTTGCATCTCCAGCGGAGTGGGTTAATGGAAAAGGTTGTACTCTCCCGTTAACCAACGGCTTGTTCTTCCCGGGTCCTAATTCACGGGATCTCCGATCACATAGGTTGGGTTACTACCGAGGTTAACTCACATGGGTCTCAATCCCATCTCCTTCGATGCATTGTCAATCAGCGTGCGTGATAGTCCCTTGGTGAAGGGATGCCGGGTTCTTAGGCATGCGGATATATTCCACGGCTATTACTCCGGAGCTCCTCAATTTCTGACGGACTTGGTCCTACGCTTTATATGTTTCTTTGGACTTCTTTCCATTATCGACTATTCTTCACCTTTGTGATCCTTTGTTTGATTATCACGGTTTATGAGAATAGCGAGGAATTAGTTTTTCCGCCATAGGTAAGTCCATCAACATTTCTCTTAACCATTCAGCCTCACTAGAGGTCGTACAGTGAAAAGCCGTGAGCTCTGCCTCCTTGTAGATTTTGTAAGTATTGTCTCCTTACAAGATCTCCAAGAGACAGCGCCACCACCCAAAGTGAATATGTATCCACTAGTGGCCTTCAACTCGTCAAACTTCGAAATCCGGTTTGAATCACTATATCCTTCAAGTACTCTGGTTACCCTGAATAGTGAATTCCATAACTCATTGTGCCTTTTAGATAGCGCATTACACGATCAATACCCCGCCAATGATCGGTTCTGGATTAGAGGAAAATCTACTCAACTTGCTTACAAACAAATGAGATATCGGCGGGTTGCGCTAGCTAGATACATCAATGAGCCAATAATGGGAGTATCTCGGATGATCCTTTCCTAGCCTCTTATTCTTTCGAAGTATTAGGCTAGGATCATAGGGTGTTGGAGAAGGTTTGCAATCCATATAGCCAAAGCGGCTCAAAACCTTTTCCACATAATGAGATTGCAAAAGAGTAATCCCATTCTCACCCTTGTTAACTTTAATATTGAGAATCACATCGGCTACTCCCAAATCTTTCATGTCAAAATTTTGGGATAAGAATGACTTTCGTCATTAATCTCATCGATACTTGTCCCAAAAATTAGTATGTCGTCCACATACAAACACGGGATTACTCCTTTGCCCCCACCATAACGGTAGTACACACAAGTGTCGGCTTCATTTATTGCAAACCCAAAGAGAAGTCAAAGTCTGTTCAAACTTCTCATGCCCTTTGCTTAGATGCCTGCTTTAGGCCATACAAGGATTTGAGTAACACGCACACCTTGCCCTCTTGTCCTTACGCTATAAATCCATCGGGCTAGTTCATGTAAATTTTTCTTCCTCTAGCTCTCCATTAAGGAAAGCCGTCTTCACGTCCATCTGGTGGACAAGAAGACCATGGGAAGCATCCAAGGATAATAGCACTCGGATTGTAGTTAATCTGGCAACAGGTGAGTAGGTGTCAAAGAAATCCTCGTCTTCCTTTTGTGTAAAACCTTTAGCAACAAGCCTTGCCTTGTACTTTTCAATAGTACCGTCGGGCCTAAGCTTCTTCTTAAATACCCATTTACTGACCAATCGGCCCGCAACCCTTGGTTTGTCTACTACTTCCCATGTTCCATTTGCGGTGATGGAGTCCATCTCACTACGGATTTGCATCCTTCCGATAATCCGCATCGGTGATGCATATGCCTCTGCAATGGTTGTGGGAGTATCATCTATGAGATACACGGTGAAGTCATCACCAAAGGATTTTGCAATCCTTTGTCTCTTACTCCTTCTCGGAGCTACAACACTGTCATCCTCCTCATTACCAAGTGGATCTATGATTGGTTCAAGAGAGGGTGTGGGTTCAGGAATAACTTCATTAGACGAACTCGGTAAAGAACAAGCAACATTCATCGGGGAAAATATTCTCAAAGAAAGTAACATCCCGTGACTCCAAGAGTGAACCAACTATAACATCCGGCGCTTGATTTAATCACTAAGAACTTATACGCCGTGCTATGGTACAGCGTATCCCAAGAAGATACAATCAAGTTTTTCGGTCCGAGCTTGCGTTTCTTATTAATTGGTACGCTAACCATGGCCAAACAGCCTCAAATACGCAAATAATGGAGTGATGGTTTTCGACCTTTCCATCCTTCATACGGAGTAATATCACTATTTTTAGTTGGAACTCTATTTAGAACATGACATCTTTGTTAAAATAGCCTCCCCCACCATGCTTTAGCCATATGGGATGTTCCTAACATGGCATTCACCAAGTCCATTAACGTCCGGTTCTTTCTTTCGGCAACCCCATTAGATTGGGGCGAATGTGGAGGTGTCCGTTCATGAATTATTCCATTCTCCGCACGAGAAAAGGTCAAACTCATTGGAAAAATACTCTCCACCACGATCGGACCTAACACGCTTGATTTTCTTTTCTAATTGGTTTTCTACCTCGGCCTTATAAGTCTTAAAACATTCAAACGCCTCATCTTTAGATTTTA
Source organism: Chrysopogon serrulatus (assembly GCA_015844335.1). Classification (NCBI taxonomy): domain Eukaryota; kingdom Viridiplantae; phylum Streptophyta; class Magnoliopsida; order Poales; family Poaceae; genus Chrysopogon; species Chrysopogon serrulatus. The sequence continues at coordinate 94,514 of JADLZL010001559.1, forward strand.
GAAGGAACACATAGCAGTATTTAGTTGCATCATCAGTTAAGGTCATAAAGTATCTTTTTCCTCCTTTTGTCAACACACCATTCATTTCACAAAGATCGAATGAATGAGCTCTAATACTTGTCGTGCACCTCCCGTCTATAGCCTTGTGTGGCTTATGAGGTTGCTTTGCTTGCACACATGCTTGACATTTAGAGCCTTTGACTATAGAAAAATTCAGAATTAAATTCATAACGGATAGACGCGACATACAACCAAAATTAATGTGACACAAACGTGAATGCCATATATCGCCCGCCGAATTGTTTGAACCACACACATGGTTCACAACTTTATTACGTAAATCGGAGAGTGAAAAGCGGAACAAGCCTCATTTGTCATAGCCTTTGCCAATGAATTGGCCATACCTCGAAATGACTACTTTATTCGACTCAAATACCGGCTTGAATCCATCTCGACACAAGAGGGATCCACTAACGAGGTTCTTCTTTATTGAGGGCGCATCTTTGCACGTTCTTGAGCCGCACGATCTTTCCGAAGTAAATTTCGGATCGGCCGAACCAACACCAAGAAACGAAGCATGCGAGCCGTTTCCCCATCATGACGGTTGAACCTCGTGCGACTGGTAGGAAGAAAACATAGAGATATCGGTACAAACATGAATATTGGCTTTTTGTATCTATCCACCGGTCATTAGATTGACATACGAGAAAATACACTAGGTAAAGAATTACCATACCCGGATCCGCTAGGATCGCCTAATAGTCACGTTGGCGATTTACGCCCCTGCCGATTCTTCTTGATGCCCTTGCGGTTCTTGCACTTCTTGGCGAAGTGTCCGGTCTCACCGCAAACAAAGCACACAACTTCATCCATGTTCTTCTTCTTCTTGAAGCGAGTAGTCCGAGCGACCTTACGCTTGTTCTTGCCGGCGTCTTTGCATCACATTGGCGCTGGATCTGTTCGGGTGCCTTTGGTGGAGCATCCTTTGCCCGAGCCTTCTCTTCAACATTAAGACCCGACCAACGGATCCTCAATGAGGAGATCTTTCTGTCTTCTATGTTTGGAGAGGCGTGGCAAAGTTCCTCCAAGACGGAGGCAACTTGGCAATAATGCCACCGGCCACAAACTTATCGGGCAAAACATGTCCGAGCTGTTCGAGTTCCCTCACAATGAGTTGGAACTCATGAGCACATTCCACGACCGAACGGTTTTCAACCATTTTGTAGTCGTGGTACTTCTCCATCACATCTGCTCGTGCGGCATCTGCAAACACCGAACTTGTGTTCAAGTGCCTCCCACAGTTCAGAAGCACTCTTGATGTTCATGTAAACATCACACGGTGGTCGAGAGAGAACGCTCAAAGACGCATCCGATGAAAATCGTCGTAGCGCAAAGACAAACTCCCTGCACCTCTTTCTCGGATCCGAGAGGTAGTGCGGGAGGATTACCCACGACCCAAAACACGCCCATAGCGGTCGGCCACAACCGAGCCCTCGTGCGCCACCTCTTAAAATTCACACCCGGTGAATTTCTCCGGTTTCATCGCATCAAGTATATCCCCTAGTCATCGCTAAATGCCTATCGGGTTTTTGGATTGTTGGAAATAAAAGCAATTTAGCGATGCATAAAATAATTCCGACAATGAGGAAAAAGACCAACAACATGAATATGATTTAACACCCATTACTAAGATCGAGGCATAGCCGCTCTATCTAGTGCGAACGACGTAAGAGAAACGAAAACGAACAACAACAAAGAAAGACAAGACATCATTACGATTGGGGATATCGGGCGCGCAGAGGCTTAAGGCGAAGACGAAGACGTAGCAGACCGTCGGCGGAGATCGGGATCGGGCGGCGGGCGGCGTAGAGGGAAGAAGACGCCCAAATGAAAGTCGCGGCGGGCGCTTCCAAAAAACAATCGACACGCCCCTACCCCGAGGGGACGCGAGGAGACGTAGGCTTCGGAGCCCGCTCTCCCGGCACCGATGGCACGTCGGCGGCGGGATGGGGAGGACAGCGGCGGCCTTAAAGACCGTGGAACGGGAAGAGATGAATTTTCTCGTATGGAGGACGGCGCCTCGTCCCTTATTTATACACGCGTCGCAGCCTAAGGAAAGCGATTAGCCGCTTAATCACAAGCGTTACGGTAATTGTCCTTCCGTTTGTACACTTACCATAACGTGAGAATAATTGCTTACCAAATAGGCCGGCGCAATTTTCTCCATGCATGCAAAAATATCAAGTGACAAAAGGAGGTCACAAGACGCGCAAGGGCGGAGGCCCGAAATCGCCGGACCATTCACGCCAAGATGTCGTGCGCGTGCGCCATTGGCCATTGGCCCGGCCCGGCCCGGTGAAGCGAAGCGAAGGAAAGGCGTGTGGTTCTTCCTTTTCCCTCTCCTCATCCATAGCTTCAACAAGAATGAGATAGCTCAACTATTTAAGTTGGCCTCACTTCTCTTGAAGTAGCAAGTTTGGGACTAAAGTCCCCCACCTTTCCATATATACATGCATGTGTGAGTGGGCCTTTGGGATTTATATGGAATTGTTTGGCCCATGGCCCAAAACATCTAACACTAGCTATTTGATCCCCGTTGGGGACGCCTTAGACCATCCGCACTGGTCCTGAGAAGGCATCCGAACCCCTTTATGAAACGCCGCAAACAAGGCCCCGGGAGGACGCGGGTGTCCGGACCCCGCCGGCCGGACGCTAAAACCTATAGCGCCGAGAAGGCTGCCGGGGAGCGCGTGGCGCTGGCCCCACGCTGCCTTGCCCGCCGCCGGGCGGGTGGGAAGGGAGAGAAAGGAGCAGCCCGCCGAGTAGGAAGGGAGGGAGCTTGACCAAAAGAGAGAGGGCCGGCGCTCGGGCGAAGCTGCTGCGAAGGGGGCGCGGCCACAGACAGACGTAAGGCTGGCGAAGCCCGCGGCGGCGCGGGCCAAGGCGGCTACTGGCGGCGCCTCGGCGAAGCCTGGCGGGGGGGCGAAGCCTGGCCAAGGAAGCCTGGGGCCTACCGCCGAGAGAGGAGCTCCCGTCGCCGCGCGCTGCTGCCGGGCACGCGCGGGCGCTCCTCGCCGCCGCTGCGCTCGCGCTGCAGCGTTCGGCATCCCAGCGCACGCCTCGCGGCCGGAGCGCGGGCTCGTCGGGGCGGGCCGCGGCGCGCTCGTCGAGGAGGGCTACTGCGCGCGCTCTCGCGGCTCGGGCGGGCCGCCGCGCGCTCGGGCAAGGGCCGTCGTTGCGTCTCGCGCTGGCCGCCCGCCCAGCAGCGCCTCGCGCTGACGGAGTGCGAGCTCCAGCCCGGGCGGGCCCATGGCGTGCTCGCCGAGAACCACCCGCGCACCTCGCGGCCACCGCGCTTGCTTGCAGGCGGGAGCCGCCCCGCGCCCGTCGTTGCTCCCTCCGCCCAGCTCCCGCCCTTTCGCGGAGCCGTGCGTCTTCCGCCGCGTGGAGCTACCGCCCGCCCGCTAGCAGCGGCTTCTCCGGCGCCCGCTTTGCCACCCGGCCCGCAGCGCCGAGCACGCCCGGGCGCGGGCGCCGCGGCTGCCCGTGCGCCCGCGCCGCCCAAGGCCTTCGCCCCGTCGCCGCCGGCGTGCGCTCATCCGCCACGCCCATTTGCCGCGTCTCGAGCCGCCCAGCGTGCGGCTGGAATGGGGAAGAGAGAGGGAGGGAGGGAGAGAGAAGAAAGGGTGGGGGATGTTTATAAAAAAAGTGATGTGTGGGTCCCATTCGGGTTTAGAGTAGAGATATAAAGGATGTATGGGTGCGGGAGAAACTGGTATAGAGAAAAGAATCTTGATGGATTGGGGACAGAATATTCTCTATAGAGGATGGATTTAAAGGGTGACGAGTGCGGATGGCCTTATCGCAGCGAGACCCTGTCAGCGCAAGTCAAATCTAATCTAGTCGCAGCATCTGTCTCTTCCAATCCAATCCAATCACTGCCACTGCTGAGTGCTGACTGCGGGATTCTTGACCTTTCGAAGGGAAGGGACCCGGCGGGTGGTTTAACACTTTAAAACTTTAATTTGAATTAACCAGTGCCGCCCATGGCTAAAAGCCCAAGAGGTAAAACCGAGTGATCCGCGCCGACGCCGATCGAGCATTGCAATAATCATTTGCACCAGAAGGAGGTGGCACCAGCCAGGGAATGGATCCAAAGTGGTGATTTAAATATATATAATACTAACATTATTATATTATTATCTTGGATCTTTCTAGCTAGTAGCCAGATTGGAGATTGGTACCGTATGCAGCACCGTACATCATGCACATCCGATCCATCTGACGATTATTGTTATTGACGAATGAGAGTATATGAGACGGACGACGGAACAATGATCACGCAGCAGCCAAGTGGCGTGGCGTGGTCGGCGTCGTCTCGCCCTCCGCCCTTAGCCCCTTTGCCCCTTCATCCTTTTTTGGACGCCGCCGTCGGTCGATTCAGATCTGAGACTGATAGACCGCGCTGGATAAGGGAGGGACCTAGGAGCTGCTGCTTCAGTTTCAGTCAGCGTCAGGTTGTGCATGCAGCGTACGTGGAGGTGGAGCATACATAGCATGCATGCAACACACACAGCCATGCACGGTGGTTGAGACGTCAAGCTGCAGCAGCAGCTAGCATATGTAATGTATAATCTGTGTTGCGCGATAGAACGTTCCATTCCATCCCATCGCCGTCTCTTAATTCTGGTCGCCTTCTTACGCGATCGATATGTACGTACGTACGTGTCAGGTCGTCGCCGTCGGCCTGAATTATTATTATTTCGAGCCAGCCAACAAGGACGACGTACAAACCAACGCCGTCCTTCTACCTGTCGGCCGTGCAGCGTGCATGTGCACCCATGCAAGTTGAATAGTGCGTCGCATACTATACGCAGTGAATACGTGACGCAACTCATAACTGATAGCATATATTTTTCAATGAAAAATACACGTGATGTTGTGTTCTCGAAAAAACAAATTATATAAGATCTGAATACGCCTGGCCTGGATGCAGGCCCACTTCCCTGCGAAGGCGAAACCTTTGGATTTTCACAAGAAAACTTGGGGAGGTAACGTTTGGCAGGCCCAGTAGCGCAATCCGGGCTCCGGAAGCCTCGAGCGAGGCGGCCCAAACTGCTGGCTGCTGGGCCGGGCTGACCAATTGATGGTTCTGCTTCTGCTTTAGCAACCAAATCTGGCTGAGTCGCCGGCGGGTCCCCCGCATCCTCCATTTCTCTTCTCCGATTCGGCCTGACCGGCGAGAGTGTCCGCAGGTTCGCCGGACCAGGATGGCCGCCAACTTCTGGACGTCGTCGCACTGGTAAGCCTTCCGGCCTAGTCCACCTTCCTCGTTCGCGCCCTTCGATTTGGCGGCTCCGCGGTGAGCTCAGCGGCTGATTAGGGCGGTGCGGTGGTGGTTGTCGCTGCTGGGATGTGCAGCAAGCAGCTGCTGGACCCCGAGGATGTGGACGTGGTGCCGGTGGCGGACCGAGAGAGAGGCATCACGCCGGAGGAGTTCCGTCTCATCAAGATCCATATGTCGTTCCGTGAGCTCCTATCCTCCCCCGCTTTTACTAACACCTTGCTCTGGCGGTTATATTTTATTATTATTATTATTATTATTATTCTAGCCTGCCTCTGTATAGTGTACTGGAAAAAGGTATAGACCAAACTAAGTGTGCGCCGTTAGATGTTAGAAGTGGTAATCTTTTATTGCCTTAGGTGTATCAAATGTAGACTGATTTGATGTTCAAACACTTGCTAGTTTTCCGCGACTGTGACAAATAACTTGGTATATACTGTAGTTTTACTCATGGGCATCTTGTGCTATGTGCCTTTTGTATCATGCAATTTTATGTGACGCCAAGATCAAATGAATGCCTGCTGTTTTAGTTGAGAAAGAGAGAGAAAAATACGACGGTTTACTCCTTGTTTTTGACTACTGATTTCAAACAAACCAGTTCATGCCTTGTTTATGTTTTACCCTTTTTGTGTTGGGATATTTTGCAATCCTTGATTTTATAACTCAGCGAAATCTTACTTCATAATATTAGTGTATCGCAAATTAGACTCTGTGCTTTTAAGGAGCCAACCACATAGTTCATTTCCATACATTTACATGAGTCATACTATCTCACATTTTCACATAGGGTTGATTGATGCCCATTTTTCATTAGGACACCTTGTGTCTTCTTGGATACCTTACCAATACAAGCATTTGATGATTTCAGATATCTGGAGGTTGGCACAGCAGGTTAAAGTTAGGCAAAGGTTAGACCTTGTTTGCATAACCTGATTTATTTGTTTCTTTCGTACTGATAAAAGAAACTGTTTACCGTCTTGATTTCTTACCATATTTTGCACCTGGCATGTTTCCTTGTACACCTTATAAGGTATATAGGTGCCAAATGATTAAAGAACACATCATATAGGTTGTTGGTTTATTAACTGAAAATCAGCACATTCAGATGTTTGGTTACTGGGGATGCAACTTCGCTTGGATCTATATTTACTCTTGTCACTTCATTTCTGTATGCTTCTTCTTTGGGGCAATTCTTTTGCAGTACCAGGTTGAAGAAAGCTTCAGAGATGTCATGAAGAGAATTTTGAGATTTTCCAACGAGAATTGTTTTGCTGTGGTCATACTTAATTTTCTTTTCTGACTTGAGCATCTTTATTAAAGGTTGTCCCCAGTGCAGAACATTGGAAAAGGATGGGATGCTATCATTCTCAAAACCCACCTTTTCATATCCCAGTCCCAGTTCATATCACAAATCTTGTTCCTCCCCCATCATTTTGTCGCTGATATTCCTACTCCAGGTGCAATAATCAAACACTGGCATCTTTGAGAGAAAGATGAGCTTCTCAATAGAACCCTTATATGTTACCGTGTGCTTATCGACCATATCGGTGCAACAGTACTTACAGGATTACTCAAAATGAAGTTTTCACATAACATGCATGTTATATCCTGTCTTTAGCTGGTCTGCCAACACGTGATCTTGACCTTAAACTGTTGTTATTTCAGAGTAATAGCTACAGCAGTCACTTACTTCAGGCGTGTGTATATACAAGGTATGCTTCTCTATATAAGGAGGATACACTGCATGTGCATCTGTGTTCGTATGCATTGTAGAATTATCACTTCTAAATTCAACTGGTGGTCTTACTACTTAGAGTAAGGAAGCGTAGTGTTATTATTACAAGATTTGTAGAACTGTTTCCTTTTTTTTTTTTAAATGTCCTCTAGTATGGCAGTGCTCACCTTTTAAAACTCTTTAAGTTGAAATATGAAAACCATGTCTGAAACCTAATCTTCTACCATATTAGCTGGGCTAAATATCCATGTTGTCACTTGTAATATGTTCTCCTAAGAAACATTGCATTATCTTTTCTAGTGGGGCCTTGAATTTTTTTTGGATATCTATATTTTGTAGTGAGAGTTTTGTTCAAACACGAAATTTGTTTCCAGGAAGAGCATGTCAGACTATGATCCTCGTTTGGTTGCACCTACCTGTTTGTATTTGGCATCTAAGGTGGAGGAGAGCACTGTGCAAGCCCGGCTTCTTGTCTTTTACATAAAAAAGATGTGTGGTATGTCTGCAACCATGTTATTGCCATATTTACATGGAAAAACTGCAGTAGACGACCTTTTCTCTTGTTCCCTCTCTTCGAAGTGCAGGTTCCGATGACAAGTATCGTTTTGAAATTAAGGATATTCTTGAAATGGAAATGAAGCTCCTGGAAGCTCTTGACTATTATTTGGTTGTTTTCCATCCATATCGTCCTCTCTTACAGTAAGAATCTGTTTCATGTATAATTGCAGGTGTTTTTTTTTTTTTTTTTTTTTTTTTTTTTTTGGAACACCTTTCATATCTCCCTAGCTTTCAGTTATTTGTTCTAGTGGAACTCTGATAGATGCCCTATCTGCAGGTTATTGCAGGATGCTGGCATAACAGATCTGACTCAATTTGCCTGGTAAGCACTGCTTTTGTGAACAGCGTGATTCAGTGTCAACAGTTAAGGGGAAAATGAACTTCTATTCTGCTTAGGACTCTCAGCCCTCTGTGTTTTGAGTTTCAGTGTTTAGTTATTTCTGTGAAAGCTACATGAAGCATTTTATGCTATTGAAGCTGAAGCCTAGGCTCTTGGATGTTTTTGTTGGCCCAAATTTGGACTTTTGAAACATTGTCACATGAGTAAACAAGTCAGAGCAAGATAACTACCCTCATTCCTTGCCGGGTTCATTGACATCAATAGTTTAAGTAAGACTAAGTATTTTGGTATGGAATACCATTGGCTAGCAAATACTTATATCTCGTCAGAGTTTCCTTTCTCTTCCTTCTGAATTTGGCCCAATTTGGCAGGGTCCGGTTCCTCCTAAAAGGGCTGCTCCTTGGTGGAGCAGCTTCTCTGGTGGAGCTTAAGCCGTTTTGGAAAATGTTTGGCAAAAACAGCTCTAGTGGTAGTTCGTGAGGTTCCTGGAGAAGCAAACATTTTTGTGGCTCTTGCTCCTCTGGGCTTCTTTGCCAACACAATTTCAGCACCCACCATTTGGCATGGCTTCACGGTAGGAGCCAGAGCTGGAGCTGAAGCTGTGCCAAATGCTAGTGTGATATGGTTAGGCACAATATCATAAATTGATTCACCTAGGGTTGTTAGCGTTAGTTTTAGGATGACTATCTAACTCGGGGTGATATTGTATGCTCAGTCTTCAGCTAGACCTGTTGGTTGTTGTTACATCTTTTCTTTTTTTTTTTTCTTTTTTTTTCTTGGAAGAAAAATGACCTTTTGTGACTTGCAGGGGTCTTGTTAACGATACATACAAGATGGACCTTATCCTCATATACCCTCCCTACATGATTGCACTGGCCTGCATATACATAGCAAGTGTTCTGAAAGATAAGGACACCACAGTATGGTTTGAAGAGCTCCGGGTTGACATGAACATAGTAAGTTATTTATTTATTTATTTATTTATAGTAAGCAGTTCTGCTATTGATTTCCCAGCTATTTATTCTGTATTGTTTTCTTCACCCAACTTCGTGACTTGCAATGCCCAGGTTAAGAATATCTCTATGGAAATATTAGACTTCTATGACACCTACAAGATTGATCCTCAAAGAGGCATCCCTGAGGATAAGATTAGCCCGGTGATGAACAAGTTGCCGGCGAAGGCTTAACTCGGATTTGGCGTCTATTCAAGCTTTCTTGAAGTGTAAAGTAGTCGTAAACTACACACTTCCACCATGCGTGTGTACTCAGCCTGCACTGTCGCTTGTGACGTGTTGATTAACTACTTGTCGACAAATTCGATGAAGCGTCCCTTACAGAACCCCAATGGAATTGTTTGTGTATGCTGCTGGAGAGAATTTCAAGTTAGTAGTATTTGGATCTTTTAACTATTTTAATACAAATGTTGTTCCAGGGTTCTTGATCCATTCATATATGTAGGGTGCTACTTTGTGTTACCTGAAGATGTGTTTTTGGCTGTTAAAATCTGCATCGCACTGAGCACCGGCGGTGTGCACGCTGGGAGCCCATGGCCACACTAGCTCAGCGCCTCAGCCAAAATCTTTCTAGATGCCAGAGAAGGACGTCAGAAAATAGTACGAGTATTCCGTACCAAACAAGCATCCAAAATGCTAAATATTTCAACTCGCTATTATCATTTTAGGATGAGGCGAATCCCAGTTACACTGATCCACTAGGCAATAACCTAATACATACAACACAATAACATTCTGGAACCATGGATGCAATAAGAGGCCAGTAAAACTGAGGCTGGTAAACACTTCCCAATTCAGGAAGTTTTCATGGAGAGCTGTGATGCAATTACATAACACAGACTAGGATGAAACATATATCTGCTGTTCAACCTAAGAACTTCTGATCCTCACTGTACATTGCACAGCCTTATGTTACCAGAAGATTCTTTGACAAAGCCAATCAACCTGTATTCAGATAACAAAGAGGTTAAGCTAATTGCCCCAAAAGTTTACTATAAGCTGATATGCAAAGCAGCTCACCTTAACTAGAAGTGTTCGGAAGGTAAATACGATGAGCACTATTCATTTTCAGCCCCTTCCTGCAAGTAGGGCATTTCTTCTGAACCTTGATGGCCTGCTTAATGCAAGCATCGCAGAAGACATGGCCACAAGTCGTCGTGGAAGGCTCCTCCATCTTATTCCAACATATTGGGCAGGTAAAAAATGGTTCCTTGGGAACCTCCTTAGCAGGCTCTTTGCCGGTTTGTACGGCATTTGACTATTGAATAGAAACTCATAGTTAAAGTTCAATGCCAAGAACGACGTAAAAACAATCGGGGAAAGCATCGAAAGCATAAAACACAGGGCAGCCTTTTTGCTGAAATTTTCGAAATGTACTCCAGAAAAGTAAATAGCAAGCCAGTGAGCTATTATCACCTACATTACAGAACATAACATGATGCTAGAAGTTTACACTGATGGCATTTGGATAGTCGAAGATATTAAATGTTGGCAGCTAGAAAGAACTAGAACAGACCCATATTACGCCATAATAATATGCAAGTATGTGTGTTCCAAGACTTGGTTGGCCAAGGAAAATATATGATTAAATCAAGCCAACAAAGTTACATAAATAACATTATATGGGAAATGTAAGTTAGGATTTAGCATTGGAAACATTATTATGCACATTAAATAGCTCAAGACACACAAATAGGTCTTTTATCAACCTAGCTTTAAAGTTGAAAAAGTTATTCCCTTCAATCAAGACTATAAAATAAATACCTGCAAGCCGCAATCTGGAGAGAGGCGATGTCCTACTGGTACAACCCTCTGGCGTTTGTTCCCTGTGGAGAAGATACAGATAAATCATCATAACAAAACACATATGATTGAATGCATGGTAACAGATTGGATACTTAAATCACAGAGGAAGCTAGGAAATAAGATGTGTGTTGACAGCATGCAATATCATACAAGCCAGTCAAATAAGAAACTAGAAAATGAGATATATGAGTCTAGCTTCCAGCAAAGCCTAGAGATGTGCCACCACTACTGCAGTAGCTTGTGTCCTAATATGAGTAATCTGCACTAACCCAAATTGTGAATATACAACTTTTGAAGAATTTAGGCCTCCTTTGGCTCGTAGGGAGAACCGTTGGATAAATCCAGGAACGAAAAAAACGCAGGATGGGAAATCCGATCGTGGATCCTTTCCTCCATATCTCCCTCCGTTCTGTCCCCCTCCTCTCTCCTATGGCCTCCGTCGCTCTCCTACAACGCTGGTGGCGAGACCGGCCTTCCTCCCTCCTGAGTCCTGCCCGCCCCCTCCGCAACCTCCTACTCCCTGCGCCGCCCCTCCGCATCCCCTTCCTCCCTGCGCCGTGTCCACGTCACCGTTCTCCGCATTCGCCGCTCGGCCCGCACCAGATCCGCCGCCCGTGGCCCTCCCGCCCGCCGCCGAGCTGGAGGTCGCTGCCTCATCTGTCCAGGACCGCGCCAAAGGGAAATCCTCATCGTCGTCTCCGGCCTCCTCTTCGCCCCGGCTGCGACGCCCTCATTGCCGCTTCCATGTACCTCGCTCCGATGCGGGCGGCGCAGGCGCAGGGAGGCAGCGGTGCTCGTCGCGTTGCCGCGCCTCGGGACCGGGTTCGGCGGGCGTTTCCCGGGCGTGCATCTCCGGCCGTGGGGCAAGAATGCGGCGGAGATCACGACCAGCGCTAGGATGTGGCTCGGCGCCGACACTGCGGCGGCCCTCGACGAGCCGCTCAAGGGCTCCCACGTCGTCACCAGCTTCCCTGCCGAGTTGCCTCCCCCTGGTCGCTTTGGTGCTGTCGGCAAGCGCTGAGCGAGCGAGGATGGAGATTTGCCTCGATTTCGCCAAAACATGAGCTCGCACCAGATGCTTTTTTTCCCGTGGCGTTGTGAGTGAGCGAATCCAGAGGAATGGATTCCTCTTTATCCTGCGCCGTTCCCAAAGGGCTGCTGGCGTCAGCAAAAAACGTAGGAACAGTTCCTCCATTCTTCCTATGATTCACCCGTGAACCAAAGGAGGCCTTAACTGCCATTTGATATTGTATTGATGAATAAATACCATTACAAAGGCCACACCAATTCTACAAGCACAATGATACGAAGACAGTAAACTAACCTTCCCGGCTAGCTTCAACCTCCAAGTCAACCACTGTTATAGTTTCCCTCCTGGTTCTCCTGTTCCTCCTCTGCAGAATACAATATGCTTTGATGTAAGTGCTAGCCGGTGGTGCACCATATTAGCATAACCATCACTCATGAAAACTCTTATTTAACAGCTGCAATAGTAAAGATTTTAACTAGTCCTGTAAAAAAGCTGCTCCTTAAAAATCACCAATTGAACCAATGGCATGACACTAGCAGAACAAACAACGCTATTGAAAAGTGTAGTACTTGTTTGAATTAGAGATAATGAGAGAATTATACTGGAGGGGGCACTCGCGAGGGCGATACTGCCTGAACTTCATCTTCGATGGCCTCCACATCAATGGGTGAGTTTTGGGCGCCAGGAACAGGGGTCGGTGCTCCACGACGGCTCCCCGCCACCGGGGAGCTTGCTCCCGAGATCACCACTACTTTATCAGCAGATTCATCTTGCGACCGTCTCCTTGGTGCACGCCTTGTACCACTGACAGAGCTCATGCTCTCTTTGATGCCTACACCAGGGGCGGATCCAGTAAAGGGACATGCGTATAGACACGTACACCCAACAATTTTTGCAAAAACATCGAAGTTAGGAGGCTTGTCAATCAAATAACTAAATAGCTTTAGGTTAGGGTTTCGGTGCTCAGCTTGAAGGGAAGGGAAGGGAAGAGAAGGGTAGAAGCACCTGGTGGGTGCTCGTCGCCGGCGAAGAGACCAACTAAAGCCTCAGAACATGGCTTAGGGCGGGGCGGCGGCGGCAGCGGTGGCCCCGCAGTCGTCGGAGAGCGAGATGGGGCGAGAGGCAGACAGAACACAACGCACGAGTACCCAATGCAGCGGACCCGAAAGGGGAAATGTGGGAACAGTATGCACGTTATGCGGGGACGTCCTGTTATCCCGATCTAGGTACACCTAAGGTCATACCAAATCACGACTCCACTTAGGCTTCCTTTCTCGTGTAAAGACTTGATCTGACACGATTTTTTCTACAACCGATTTCATAATTGAAATTTTTTCCTGCGGGCATTTGAGTGAAAAGAATCCAGATGAATAAATTCCTCTTTATCCGCCCGATTCCCAAAGGGCTGCTGACGCCAGCAAAAAGCTTCCAAGGCGATTTCCACCCGTGAACCAAAGGAGGCCTTAACTGCCATTTGATATTGTATTGATGAATAAATCCCATTACAAAGGCTTTCCAATTCTGCTTCAAGCACAACAATACGAAGACAGTAAACTAACCTTCCTATGATTCACCCTAGTTTCATATTAAACCTCTACAGTTATTCCTTATTTGCAATTTGAAATTATTTTGAACTCCTCCAGAATACAATATGCCACACCAATTTACAAGCACAAAATAACAAAGAATTGAACCCGGTGGTGCATAATCTGCAAGGATATTAGCATAACCATCACTCACACTCTTGTTTAAGTTTGTGGTCATGCTGCAATAGTTACTAGTAATTTAAAAGTTTTAGCTGATACATTAAAAATCACCAATATGAACCAATGGAATTTGACACTAGCAGAATACAAACATGCACATAGGAATTTGGTGGTTATTGAAAAAACAGTACTTGTTTGAATCATAGAGATAATGAGAGAACATACAGGGGATGGCTATTTAAGGCGATACTGCCTGAACTTCATCTTCGAATGGCCTTAAAATCCACAATCAATGGGTGAGTTTTGGGCGCCAGGAACGGGGGTCGGAAAAAATGAGAGCACATTTAGAGACAAAAATAGGACTTTGAAATAAGAAAATTTATAGAACGGCAATAACTTTTGCCTTTGATTCTAAATTAGGGATTCATGCTTTGCTAAAGCGAGATCACCACTACTTTATCAGCAGATTCATTGATCTGCGATCCACCAGGGGATCCAATGGGTGAAAAGTTTTGAAGGCATCGCCTTGTACAACTGACAGAGCTCATGCTCCTTTGACGAAGTTAGAGAAAACATGTTGAGTGGTTATCACTATTTGAATCAAAAAACTAGGAACACCAATGGGGAGGATCCAGTAAAGGGACATGCGTATAGACACGTACACCCAACAATTTCAAAAAAAACATGAAGTTAGGAGGCTTGTCAATCAAATAACTAAATAGCTTTAGGTGAGGGTTTCGGTGCTCGACATGCTAGACAGACACCCAACAAGGAAGGAAGAAAACCATGAGCCCAGTAGAGGCACCTGGGTGCTCGTCGCCGGCGAAGAGACCAACTAAAGCCTCAGAACATGGCTTAGGGCGGGGGCGGCGGCAGCGGTGGCCCCTGGCAGTCGTCGGAGAGCGAGATGGGGCGAGATGACAGAACACAACGCACGAGTACCCAATGCAGCGGACCGGTTAGGAAAAGGAAGGCAGACAGAACACAACGCACGAGTACCCAATGCAGCGGACCCGAAGGGGAAATGGAACAGTATGCACGTTATGCGGGGACGTCCTGTTATCCCGATCTAGGTACACCTAAGGTCATACCAAATCACGACTCCACTTAGGCTTCCTTTCTCGTGTAAAGACTTGATCTGACACGAATTTTTTCTACAACCGATTTCATAATTGAAATAACATATTATTGTGATATTTTCCTACAAAGTAAGTGCATTTATCTAGTGTAAAAAAAAAAGCACACCCATGGGCCAGGGCCCTTTTCTTCCCACAATTTCTTTCGAAATTTCTGTTTTCTTTATTTATTTTTCTTTCTCTTTCTTTTTTTTTTTGTTGACTTCATATGTCTTCTCATCATGGGACATTATCAATGGCTAGTACAAGAGTTGTTTAAAATAACAGAAATTATATTTATACTTTTGAGTATATAGTAAATTGTAAATAAGTAAATGAAACCTTTTATATTTTTATTAAAGAGCGTCTAGTTATTTGTTGATAGATTTTTATGTATCAGTTTTTTTGTTAATGCGACCCAGTAGATAGTACCATGTAGTAAATTCTAAACATATAAAAATCTGATAAATAGCAAAAGACATTTTATTTTGATGGCTAACTGCCTAACCACGATTAGAATGTAGTATTCCTCTAAAAGCTAGAAGCCATTTTAATAAGAACATATAACAATTTTATAAGCGTTAAATGCATTGGTGGCTTCTGAACTTAGAACATAGTTCCATAAATTTGGAAAATGTAATTTTTGGTTTTCTAAATTTATCACGTTGTACACCATATGTCTATATCAGCCATGCGAGTATTTGTTGCTGATATGACATGTGTTGCTGATATATGGCATTCTAACGTGGCAACAAAACAAGAGCTGATCTAGCTCTGCGAAGAGAACTTTTCTGCCCGTTTGCCTGGACCGAACCGAGCCACGTTGTCGAGAGTTTCACGCTATCTGCAGCTGAAGCGTTCAACCAAGCGGGGAAAACTTCCAAAATAATCATGTCGGCGGCCGCAGCCTCCGCGCGTGACCGACGACGGCGAAGGAGCCATGCTCCGGCGGGTGGCGCTGCCCACGCCGCTGGAAACGATGATGGCGAGGAGCAGCACCTCAACCCCTTCCTCGACGCTGCGCCGTCCACCTCCTCAGGGGTCCAGTTCAGGTGCGTGCTTCGTATTGCTTGCAGATGCTTTGTCCGTGTTGGCTCGTCCTGGGATTGTGACCACGCTGGGCTCTGCGGATCTGGGCGCAGGAATATGGCATCGCGCGCGCGGTGGGTGGAGGAAACAGGCGTTGCGGAGGTGGCGGAGAGCAGGGGCAACCTGTGGCTGACCACCGGTGTCACTCGGGCCGGCAAGCTGTACTACAACGTTGAGGAGATCGGGTACGCCAACTGTTCGATGAAATGCCGTATCTGTGCAGCATTTGATTGTACTGGCCTTATAGCCTTGGTGTGCTGTACATCAGCAGACCAGCACAAATGCTGCACTGTGTGAATCTCTGAAGCCATTTATACTACAAAGTACAAACTACTAGGTGCTGATGTATTATGCATGAATTATCTGTCGTTGGCTTCATTTTTTCAAGTACTCGAGTTTGCTACTGAAGGCTTATTGTCTGATGAAAACATGCAGGTTCTTGGCTGAAAGAGGCGCCTTGATTCTTCTCAGTGATAAGGATGAAATCATAGGAATTGAAGACATATATCAAAAGCTTGCTGGAGGAAATTATGGGTGCTCCTGGGATACTTTCCAGGCTTATAAACACTTGAAATCGCTTGGATATATTGTTGGAAGATTTGGTGTTCCCTGGACAATGAAGCATGGTGGTACTTGTGATACCACTGCTCCCCAGATGAATATTCTTGAGACTGATCAGAGCTTAAATAGAGTTGACGGATACTCCAATGACATAACCACATTGCTCAAGGAAATGCAGATTGATGGGATATCTCCATCTTTTGAAGTTTATCTGCCAAACAGCAACTTTTTGAAGTCATCCCCCGGGTCCCCTAGTTTCCTCTTATGTCTGTTAAGGTAATAGTACTCCCTTATCGACTCAGTTAATTTTATGAACATAGATTCGATGCATTTTCATTTTTCCGCAATTCATCTTCTGTGAATCTTTCAGTATTTTAGTGTTTTATTTAATTATGGAATTAACTATATGTAGATATGGATGCACATTTTTTTGGTCGGTGTGTGTGGTGTGGGAGGGGGGGAGCTTCCGATACAATGAATAGTATAATATCTTTCTTGATTGGAACATGTGATTGTCCCCTGGTACACATGGGCTGAGTTTCATGGAGGCCAAGGGTGACTCTGGCATGCAGCTCCATATAAATGGATTACTTGTGCAGTTGTGCTTATGTATCTATTTGCAATGGTTGCCCATCTGCTAGCTATATGAACTCATTTGATAACTCAGTTGAAACTGATTGATTCTCCGTTAGTTGGACTCTGTCTTGCAAGTTGCTGTCAAATTATATAATCAATCATCATTTCTTGCATGCATATTCTCTTTGTGTTTGTCGATTGCAACTTATCACATTTTCTTTCTATTTTTCACCAACTTTTTTCCTTAAAGAAAGAAAGAAATAGATGAAACTGAGCAGGGGTCTAAGATTTTGTGCCAAGAGATAAACTGCAAAGAACATTGTCATGTAAGTCAAGGGTCACATCTTATGAATAAAACCAGCATCATACTGATCAGGGATGATCTCATATACTCTGTTCATACATGTTTAGATAACAACTTTGACATATAATCCCATAAGAATACATTGACGTATTGTTTTTCCAATCTATTGCAGCGGTAAACCACCCTCAAGGGTTGAATTGGAAGCAGTGGAAAACAATTTTGCGGGCATTCCTCTGAAATATTGTCATGTGGATAATGGACGGGTCAGCTTTCTCTCCTTTGACGAAGTTACACTTCCAAACCTGCCCTGATGGAGTGATGGGTAGCAGCAGAACATGTACCGTACATAGCATGATAGCAACAAGCCAACAACCAGATCCCTATTCAGCATTTTATGAGCTCAGTTGGTCGCAGCAATTATTCTTCTTGTTTGAAGCATGGTCAATTGGTCTGAATCCTGATAGTACAGATCTTGTTGAATCTTGATGCACTAATTTGTATATCCTATGTGGTATATGTGTGCATGGTCAATATCTCTTTTGTTGAGGTAGTCACAAGAATTCCCAGAATTATTTGCAGAGTCCACAAGTGATTGCTTTTCTACTTGATTACTGATTAGCAATTGCACAATTGTAGAGCCACATTTTTTGTAACCGAAAGTCCCAAATTGACATGGCAGGTTTTTAAAATGAAACTACACAAGCAAGCGCAAAATCACACAATAAATGAATAAATAGTTAAATCTGCAAGGCAGAAATCTGTTGATGCGAACAAAACTCTGTAAAAGCGTGCTGCTGAACATTGGTGCGACAATGACCAAATACAAACTCTACAAAACAATCTTCCAGCTCATAATTTAAATCTCTGACAGCACACACAACTTCTGAAAGTTGATGTGAAGATGCACATCTCCCTAATACAAACACTACAAAACTATCTTGCAGATCATCCTAGAAATTTGGTACAGAAATGATAAAGGGTCAGTTTCAGAACAGTGGCCTTCGCCATATCTTGAGATGCATTCGTACAAGTGCACTTTCCTACCTATTGCTTTTCCAGCTGAAAAAAAGTATTGAAGTATAAACTTTTGAATACTAAAGTATGGAATTCTCTGCAATCTCACAATCCAGCAATTTGTTGTACAGTCCAGATTGTATGTTGGAAGGAGAAACCGTGTCTAGTCTTTGCTTCTTGTTCACCTCTGATGATTTTGTCTCTGAGGCTGCACCTGTGACTTTTGGATTTCCAACTGCGACAAATGCTACTCGCTTCCTAGTCTCGGGCTTCAGGTGCTCGCGAGTACTAAAGGTGTCAGGAACTGAACAAGCACCACTATCATTTTCTAGTTGCCTCCCCTTCTGAGAATCTCCAGCATCATTGCAATGGATCATTTTATCTGGTTGCTCCGCTAGAGCAACGCCTGACTGGCTGGCCAGGGAGTTCGTTTCTTCTAGGCTTTTCATATCTGAAATTGGTCACAAAATAGGGCAATCAAATTAAAAGTATGCTTTTTGAAGTTAAAGACCATAGAACCACAAAAATAGAACCAGTCATGTTCTACATAATAAAAATTTTGTTGCTGAAAATCTTTTGTTTCGTTCCCTAAAGGAACAGCTGACTTTCAAATTAACCAACTTATGAGTTATAATTAACCAACAGCATGTCAGCTAATTCTGACAAAGGCAACAAAGAATTCAAGATCGATGGGACATCATGCATTTATTGTGAAGAATAGAAGATAAAGCATTTCAACCTTCACTAATCAGTGCAAGTGTTTCATATTGGATTGTAGATTCAGGATCACAGCACTTCTGATCCTCAACTTTGGTTTCCTGACAGATATCTTTCACCTTTTCATGCAAAACGAATTTATCTTTTACCCATACACACTCCAGAACTGGACACGCATCATTCATAGAGGGGTAGTACTCTCTGAAAGCCTGTGGGAATAAGAGAAAGAAAAAGAGGCAAAGTTATTAAGCAAAATCATTACATTTACTAGCAAGATCAGTTTGTGTGAAAAGTGAAAACATGGTCTCAGGCAATACGGCTTCTCCATGGTATACAAAATGACATCATTGGTAATGTGGAAGTAAAATACACCTGCACTCCACTGATGCTAATCTTAACAGCCTGCTTCCTATCAGTAAGATCAGTGACCTTATTGTATATTGACACAACATCAAGTAACATCTGTGAAACAAGTACCAGAGGGTCAGTGTTACAGCAAAAGCTATGTATGGAAAACAGAGAGAATAACTACCATGTGATTCCAAATCCAAGGTGACTTTCCTAATTTGTTAGAAGAGCGCAGGCCAGCAATTTCAAAATGAATTTTATTGATACAGTATTAGCCATGCTTGTAGATTATAACCCTCACCTGTTGGATCAGGACCCTTACTCGTGCAAGCAAAGAAAACACGGCCGTGCAAAGATCAACGAAGAATGATCTAGCAAGTAAAAATGTTATCTGACTGTAATTTAGGTTAAGGAACTTCGGACATCTTTCATTGCAATAGAAAATTATATTTCTTTTCTTATGATGGTAATAATGAATAGTCAAGGTGAGACATTTATAGTCTAAGGTAAGCCAAGTGCAAGTGCACAAGCACAACTAGTCCTATTTTTTACCTAAGAAACAAAACAGGAACATGATATAACAAGCAAAAAAAAAAAAAAAAAGGATACATTGCTGCCTTCATAACAGGTTCGGACATCTGCACAGGACCAAGGAAATTTTGACTGAGATTTTATATGATATTAAGTTGGGCAAAAGTATGAAATCTCTACACATAAGTCAAGATTCCAATCGAATCAAAAGCTCAACAAACACAAAACACACCTGGGATAACAAGCGGGCAACACCCAAAAAGCCTCTCATGATGGCTATGGTTTGCACCAGGTTTCTTCTTAGTCTGCCTATATCAGAATTCAGAATTCAGAATTCAGAAAAAAAAAAATCAAGTAAAAACCCAAACAAGCCATAATCAGATAACAGCAAGTGAAATCTGGAAGAAGCGTAAATACAATAACAGACTGACTTGGTGGGGACGAGGATCGTGTTGGCGGGCTTGCGGGATGCGAGAACTGGGAACACAGCGTTGAGGACCTCCGCGAGGCCGGCACCGAGCAGAAGCTTCAGGTCTCTCCTCACCTGCGCGCACAGAAACTCGCCACTCGCTCAGCGGGATGGGAGGTTTCATCAGGATGGTGTGTAGAGGAGCGGCCAGGACTCACCTTGAGGAGGTACTGGAAGTAGGCGGCGCCGCGGTGCTGGTTCCGGTGCTTGTACACCAGGCGCTCCAGCACCCCCGCCTCCACCTGCAGGTGACGCAGCGCAGCCCGCAGCCGCTGCTCCTCGTCGCCCTCCGCAGCAGTGCCTGCCTCCGACCTCTCCGACATGGCCAATGGCGTGTAGGAGCGCTGTGGCGGCGGATGTCCCTCCGGTGCTGTTCCTTAGCGCCGCGGAGAAGTGTTTTGGGCCAAGATGGGCTGTGATGGTCCAGGTAGAGGGTTGAAGTTTGAGTTCACGAGCAAGAAGCAACTCATTCTGTGTAAGATTTTGTACATATTCCCTTCTCTCTGTCCTTAAAAGCTAGAACTTTTTAGAATCTATATCAATTATTTTTTAATTTTGAACAACTTTATAAAAAACATCAATAAATGAGTACTTATGAAATACATTGTATGATAAATCTAATGGTACTAATTTGGTACCATACATCTTAGCATTTTTTTTTAGAAATTCGATCAAAGTTTAAAAAATTTAACTTAAAACAACTCCAGAAATTACAGTTTTCAGAGATGAAAAAGTACAAATTAAGCAAAATAGCTTGAATTTGCAACCAATGGCGGACCCAGCATTTGGCCAAGACTAAGGCCAAATTTTAGCAGCCAAAAACTAAAAACTACACCATAGTCTACATTGGCGGAGCCACCACCCGGCCACCCCAAGCGGCTGACCGTGCTCGTCACCGAAAGTTCAAAAGAAAATTTCCTTTATATCAAAGTAAAATCCTGTAAATTTATAGCTAAATATTTTATTTAATAAAAATTTCACGGGCTCTAAAAGCTTCTGGCTTCGCCGTATATGTGTGTCACATAGAAAAAACAACTTATTCTCAAGAAAAGATTGCGAATAGAGAGAACTTTTCAACTAAATAATTAATAGAACCATAAAATAGCCAAGGAATATCATGGAACATTGAGAAATAAATAGCTAATGGCGATTTCATGCATTCGCATCGCTCACTTCCATGTCCTCAAAATTCTCCACTTGTAACCAAGCATTGTGATAAATCATTGTAGAATTAAAACTGTAGTAGACAAACTGGAATCAAAATTAGTAGAGAATTAAGAGTAATTTGGAATGAAGAGTGACACCTTCCAGATCAAACAAGGGCTGCAGCTGCTCCTATCTTTTTTCTCTATTCCTGTTCACGACTTCCTGGCTCCTGCTCCCCTGTTGGCTGCTTCGGTTGTTCGCTGCAGCCTACTCCCAGCGCCAGCGCGCAGCAGCTCTGCTTTGGCCTGGCCGGCTGGCGGTTGGCCGCCTGGCAGCCAAGTGAGGCCGGGGGCGGGCGGACGGCCACCGCCCACGCTGACCACTAGGCACTAGCTGAGCAGTGCGGCTGAGGAAGGAGCGCAGGGCACAGCACAGAGGTGCGAGCCGGCGAGGCAAAGCGCAGAGAAAGGACCGGCGGCGGTGGGGCAGCGTGGGGCGCCGTGGGCGACGGCAGGTCGGTACTCGGCGGGACGGCGGCGGTCGCGAGTCGAGCCGAGCTGCTCCGCTATCCAGTTGCCTGGCCTATTTGCCTTGGGCTGTCTCATGGGCCAAAAACTGAAGACCTGCTCCCTTGTGTTAGATAGGCCGCGACTAGGGCCATGGCCTGGGCTGCTCTAGTGCTGGGTCTGGCCCTGTTTGCAGCTTAATCTCGTCCTCGTGGCCAGCAGCAAATGCAGCATGTTATTCTCTCTCTTACTCCCTTCTTTATCTCTATGGCTAGACTCACGACGTCTCTCAGTCCACTGTTTCTTCCCTCTCGTCCCCTTTTTCTCTATCCCTGTCTTGTTCTTCGTGGCATCTGCATATCTGGTTAGGGTTTTTATTTGGATTCAGCATCGGCTACGGGTTGCGGCCACGTCAAACACAGATTCTAAAGGAGCTGAGGAGTACCATACGAGTAGCACATTACATTGCATGCTTTAGTGACATACAGTATTCTAGTATTGCCACAAGTCTAGACAAATATGAAAGAATAAGTAAATAAAGTACTAAAGCTAGTACTCTATCCCCTAAAGAATGCGATTCTTATTTTTGAAGAAATCAAATATGTAATGTAATCCCAACCAATTTATAAAAAGCATAAGTGAAAAAAAATCACTCGCTAAGCAAGCAATTGTCACACTTAAGCCGTTATAAACCCGGTAGTCGGAAATCTGAAGGATTTCAAACCAAACATCATCAACCAAGATCGTATGGGTTTAGCGTCACCATTCGCATGTTACAACATTTCACAAATAGTTCAACAACATCGAGTGCGGAAATAAAGTTATTACAACCCGAAGTTCTTCAAATACAAATAAGCGGAAACAAGATAGTTTTGAAAGCTCAACCCACACACAACTTAACCTGAGTATAAAATAATGCCCACTGATGATCAATCCACAAAAGCAAAGTGGGAAGAGTAGTAAGAATGACCATAGCCCTTTGGTGCTTAATCCCTTTGGATATAAGCAAAGTTTCGCAATACCCGTGGTAGGTATGGCCATCCGCACAAACAACAAGCGGGGAAAACCCGAAAGTAAACGAAGGTACTCGCCTAGACTTACCCGACCGACTTAAAAGTAAAAAGACTCCAAGGAGTATGACAGGCTTTATCGAGGGGGATAGCTTGACTCTTTTATGAAAAGCGGTAGTAACATTTAAAGTGATTGGGCTGCTCACCTTAATCATTCCTATTTATGCTAGGTGAGCGACTACATCATGCATCATTATAGTATATTAATCAGGATTAAGCAAGCAAGTAGTAACCATGAACATATTCATTAGCTTAACCCATCATCATCGTTAGCCACATTCCATAACCATTACTACGATGTTAGCAGCCTCAAGTCAAAGTGTTCACCGTCCAGAACGATGGCGATTCGAATCGATTAATACTGAGCTGTGGGGTATTCACCATACAAACCCACTCACACGCGAAGTGAGCTACAGGTCACCGTGGCACGTATCCGAAAAAAACAAGCACGCGGACTCGCATAGAACCACTGTACCCAGGGGACCGCCCGACGGCTTTAGCAGCCATGCTGGACCTCGGACTTACTCTTCGCGCCTCGGTGGTCCCCCATCCATCTCCAATACGGTGCGAACGGATCGAGAACCCGCCCGGATAGTGTTAGGCTTCGCTGCGGAAGTGCTTATCCCGGCCTAAATATGAGGCATGCGCTCAATATGACTTGGGGTACAACAACGGTACGGTCCTTAATCGACACGACGGAATCACTATGGTCCAACAACCCCATAAGACTCCGTCCTGGTCTCCATTTATCTCGACCATAATCATTAACCGTGATGATATCAACATAAGCTTTCCATCAATCACAAGTAACCACCTATACTCGCGGATGCCGTGAAATCACCCCGGACTTCTACCGCCTAAGCAAAACTAAGCATAATACTCGCCCCTATACTAGCCAGGGTGTAGCAAGGTGGGATAATCAATGGTAAAAGCAAGGATATAATGCATCAGCGGTTTCACACAACTCCTATACTTAATGCAACAATCATAAGCATAATTAGACAGTTAGAAAGCATAGGTAAGTAAATGCTCCTAAGTATGCTTGCCTTGCACGGAAGCTCCGACGCGCGGTGGTTAGGGACACTCAGGCACTCTTCTTCGCCTTCTTCTTGAGGAACCTCCGGCTGGGACTCCTCCGGAAGATTCTCCTCGATCTCCGAATAGGGGAGGTCCTCCCCGCGAACCTGTATGATGCGATGCACGTGTATGAGTATGGCGAATGCATAACACATGATGCTCATGTATGAAGATGATTAACGTATCATTTGACGTAGTAGGTGCATATCTCCTCTCTACTAATAATTTAACTCATCTACTGAGTATGTGCATACCTCTTCTCTAAACACTTAGAGAAGTGCATAAAAGAAGAGTGGTGTGTAGGCACACACACACACGCACATCACAAGAATACGGAGAAATATCACTACTCATATCCAAACACCACATTTTAGTTACGATACAGCATTACATGACCAGCAAGTATAGCATAATTAAAAGTGCACAAGAAGTAATATAGAACTCCATAAAATCATTTAATTCCAATGCTTATCATTTCATGTGAATAAACAAGTTTGAACTGTGACCTTTGTCTAAATAGTCCAGAAAAATCTACAAAATTACAGGAGCTACTTCATGCCATAACAAGGCCATGATAAAATTTTCATAGCAAATTCATCAAGTACAACAGCCTACACAAAAAGATTAAGCAGCAGGCCAGAAATGCACATTTAATAACTTTGTATTATGAAAAGTATCAAACAACAGATTTCATATTTTTATCTAGAACTTCTTAGCACAAGAGCAGTCACCAAAAATTACCAGGCCATAATTCCTTATAATTAATTTATTAAAAATTATACAGAATCAGTCCAGAAATGAAATTAAATCATTTTCAATATTTTTTGTACAGTAGATGCATGACATATATTTTTTCCCAGAAACTACATCACATAACAAATCTAACAAAACAAGAATCACATTTTTCAGAGCTTTCTACAATTTATTATGCATTTACTCAGATTTCAGCCATTTAAGCATTTAAATAAATCTATACAGGAAAATATCTCAAAAAATTGCATCACATATTTTTATCTGATAAGATCTACTCATAAGCTTTCCAACAAACTTTACTTCACCAGATTTGGATCACATTTGCCACAGATATGATTTTCCAAGCATTTAAATCGATTGAAAAAACAATTAAAGAAAAAAGGGCCGAGCCCTGGGCCTACGACCCGGTCCAGTGGACCATGGGTCACTGGCGCGCGGGACCCCTTGGTCCACGGCCCACCGCCGCTGGCCGAAAGCAGTGGCGGTGCTCCTGGCCGGGCGCTGCTGCCGACGGCGAGAAATCTCCTGGGCGCTGTGGGCACCTACGTGTTCCTCGCTGGCCAAAAGCACCCCTGCGGAGGGTGTTAGTTTCGACGTGACGAGCTCTAGCAGCTGGGCGGGGTTAGGCGAGGGCGGGCGGACAGCGCGTCAGACACGGGCGGCGCCTCACCATCTCCGGCCACGACAAGGCACGGCGAGGCAAGTAGGCAAGCTCCGGTGAGCCACAACGAAAAATCCCTAGCAACACAATTACGCGCCGAAAAGGTCTCTTGATTTGAGCATGAACGCGGAGAGCGCTGCATGTCATTTGGGCGGGCGCATTTAGCACGGCCAAGTTCGTGTCGTTCGGGCTGAACCCGAGCCCTAAGCGGCTCAACTGATTTGACCTACACCACGAGCGACCTTTACGGCCATCAGAAACGCGACGGTGCAGAGCCAGGGAGAAAAGGGAAGAGGGTCACGACCAAGGAAGCTCCTACTCCGGCGGCGAAGCTCGGCTGGCCACCGGGAAAAGAGGCGCCCAAAAAATTGGCCCCTTACCACGGCCTCGTCGGGCGGCTAGCGGCAAGAAGGAAGTGGAGCAGAAAGTGAAAAGGTTCGACACGGCGAGGCGCGGTGGTTGTTGTAACACCCCTGCAGTTACGTTAGCCTAAACCCGCCATGTCATCATCATCATTGCATAAGCATTCATAATTAGAGAACATAAATGCAAAAACAACCAAAAGTGAATTTATTTAATTTTAGGATTGGTTGAGCTTCTTTCATATCGTATGCGTATGTGCATGTCATTAAACCTTCTTCACAATTTTACTTTTGTTTATAAAAGCAACCAAATAAAAGCAACCTTGGTGTGTACAAGTGTTTGGCTAACCCCTAACTCACACCCTAACTAAGTTTTATAAGTCAAATGATGCGAAAGCAAGAATCAAAATTGAAATTGAATCGAATCCCAAACCCAACCCTAGTTGGTTAAGTGTTGGAATTCAATTTCATTTTCAATTTTGATGAGCTACCCATAATTAATTTTTCTAAGTAAAAAGTTGCTAACCAATGGCACCATTTCAAGTATGAAGTTTGTACTTTGAAAGTATGCTATTGGTTGGGTTTGAAAAGTTCCACAACATCATTAATTAATTGCCCAAAATCCAATTTGAAATTCCTTTTTCAAAATCTTGAAATTCAAAGTGTTTTTGCCCCTTTTCAATTTCACACCTCAAAATATTCAAAATTTGGGAAAACTCCAAAAATACAGTTTGTGCATCTCTTGAGCTCTACAACTTTGGTATATAAAGTTTTTCAAGCTTTTGAATAAAATTTGAATTAATTTCAAAAGTTATTTGAATTGCAAAGTATCCCCTTTTGAGTTTTAAACTCTAATTCAAAAATTATTTGGTTTCATGAAAACTTTCTACATGAAAGTTGTAGATCTTGCTAAATGGAACAACTTTTTTATTTTGGAGATTTTCATCTTTTATTCAAAATTCAAAAGAAATTTTGAAATCCCAAAAACTAGAATTTGAGTTTATTTTCAAATTTGAAATGAAATTCAAAAACTATTTGGAATCTGACCAAGCTTGCTAAATGAAAGTTGTAGAGCATAAAAAAAGTTGTACAATTGATATTTTTTTGGAGATTTTTGGTGTACTGTTCAAGTTTTTAGGTAATTTTGAAAATGGAAAAGGGTGCGGCCGGGCCTACAAGTAAGGGGGGGGGACACCTCCCACGGCGCCCATGCCGGCCGCTGCCGGCGCCGCCGTGGCCTTCTCGCGCCCTCGCCGATCGATCCCAGCGCAAGAAGAACACGGGCGGGGGTCGTGAACCTTCCCCGCCACCTCGCCCACGCACGTCAAGCCCTACAAAAACCACCCACCGGCGGTCTGGCGCTCTTTTTTTCTTCTCCTCGTCGGGCGCCGATCACCTTGGTCCACCGCTTAAAAATTCGAGGCACCGTCCACACACCGCCACCATCTCCGATTGTTTGCACACCAACCCGCACCCTCGGCCGCACCTTTGGGCCAATCGGGTCACGAGGTCGCCGGAGTCTCTAACTACTCACCTCCTTCTCCAACGCGCATCAGCGCGTATGGTCGCTCCACCGCCGCCGTGCCAGCTCGCCGCTCCGCTCCCACCAGCGCGCAGCAAGTCAGGGTGAGTCACTGAGCCTGTCCAGATGTTGGTTGCGTTGGTCTTGCGTTGGCTTAGCCGAGACACCGAGCGCCGACGAGCCGCGCCGCCGCCGCCGAGCCCGTGACCGGCGGGCGGCGGCGTGCCTCCGGCCCGGTGTATATGCCTAAATGTCATACCTCTCGCGATCGGGAGAGAGGAGTGCACTAGTGTGATCGGTTTCGCCGGAGGATCGACGCGGCCGGGCAATACGTCGCCGCGCCGCCGCCCGAAAGAAGGGGAGGAAGAGTGCCGGTTACGCGGGCCGCATGTCGGGGCCAGAAGGGAGAAGGAGGCGCTGGCGTGGGCTCGGCCGGAGCGGGCCGCGCAAGAAGCCGAAAGCAGGCCGGGCCGACATTGTGCAAGGCGGCTTGGGGCCGCACAGTGGCCCGCGAAGAGAGGAGAAGTGTTTTTCCTTTTTCTTTTATGATTTTTAAATGCTAAGTTTTGTCTTTTTCATAATGATTTATTTTGGGCAGATAAAATACAAGAAAAATATGTCTGTGTTCCTTGAGTGATGCACTACCTAGGAAAAATACTAACTATGGTTTTTCAATAAAATTTAATTGTGCTTTAATTTGCTCTTTTAATTATTAAATGCAACTTCAATGATTTTTAGTAATTAAAATATAAGTCCAAAAATTATGAATTTTGTTTTGTGTGCTAATCAGATGTTAATGATCTTAATTATGAAGTTTGGTTATGTTTTGACTAATTTTTGTATTATGCTTAATTAACCCTTTGATTAATTAATGTGTAATTAATTAATCATGTGGTTAATTAGGGTTTAATTAATCTCCAATTAGCAAGTTAATTAGCGGCTTTCAACGACTGTAAAAATGGTCAATAAATTAGTAATCACCCCTTAATCAGCATTAGTGTTGCCTCGATTTTGGGATTGAGTGATGACCCTAGGTCATTAACCCTAATGACCTTCTAAGATTTTATGTTGATTGCGTATCGTTAGTCCGTCGTCGTTTACGCTTAGTTATTATACCTTCTTAGTGCAACTATACCGTGAAGGAAAGTTGTACTCAAGATCGGTTAACAATCGTTGCATCATTATCGCATGCTCTTTTTATTACTGCATCGTAATCATGCATCTCAATCGTGTAGCCGTGCCGTCTGAAGAAGGTGTTCTGGCGTGAAGAGGTTGGTCCTGGTCTCAACGATTGCCATCATCGATCCTAACTTCGTCGAGCCCCAAGGCAAGCCCCGGATGCATTTAAACCCCGCCTTGTATTTCGAAAAGCTTTTATATTGTATGTTCCTGATATGATGCATTAGGTAATAGGAGTTGTGTGATATCCTTATTTGATGCATTTACCGTACCTTGCTATACACCCCTGGATACCTGTTTTGATTTCGAAAATGCTAGTGCATGCTTAGCCCTGCAAATAGCAAAGGCTTTATGAAATATTTTTAAAGATGTGATAACAAAAAAGTTCCCCCTTGAGGGGCAATTACGAAAACCTGATGTTACTTGTTGGTATCCCTTTACTTTGATCGGGTCAAGGGTACGCAACAAAGAGCATGATGATGAGTAAATTGAGACCGGGTGGAGTGACTTGCACCAGGAGGGGCTAGTGCCCTGGTGTAGTGTCGTCCACTTGTGAGTCGGTTAAGCACCGTTCGTTGTCTTGGCCCTTGGATCATGAGGTTATTGGATAGTACTAGTCACATGCTAATGGCGGTAAGCTCCCTTGTATGATCCATACGAGAACGGACACCGGGACGAAGTAGCGTGTACCCACACTACGAGTGCACCCGTCGACGGTTGTGACTGACGGCGTGGGGAGATGGTGTGCTTGTACTCTTTGTGGCTGGGATCCGTCCGCATGGAGAAATGCAAGCGTGAGGTTGATGTATGTGAGATGTTCGGTCCTGCATGCATCGTGTGGCTAGGAAGCCCCAGCTGGGTATATAAAGCGATTCAATCGCTGTGTGCTCCACGATATGGGAACGTGATCGCTGCACCAGCATCGTAGTAATAATGGAAGTTGATGATGGAAAGTTTTGAATCCGATACATGGTTGATAAGTGGTTGATGTAGTAAAGTAAGGATTGGCTTAGTCGCTTTTCTGCAAAGGTGTCTTTGATTCTTGCTAAAGCCCTTTACCTTGATTCCTATCAACCAGAATTCCTCGAGTCTTCTCCCCTCTTTTCGTCGGGTAAGTCTTTGGAGTACTTTTTGTACTCGGGGTTTGTTTGACCCCTCATTGCGGTGTTGACTAGTGAAGCTAACCCGGTCATACCCGGTGGGCTTGGCATGATCGAATATCTTCCTTCTACAAAGTTCTCTTCTTTGCTTCGCAATCACAGTTAAGTTTTGTTTAATCAAACTCTGATCAAATATTGTAATCTTCTTTTTTATAAATCTTCCGCTACACTCGTTGTATTTGAATAAAAGCGGTTTGTAATCTTTGCGATATCTCGTAAAGTTGATCCTGGAGGAGGATCGAATGGTGTCATCGGGTTTTCACCCGGCGGAACTTTTAAAAAGTTATGTGGTACACAAGTATGGTCATGAGAGGTCTTAGGGACAATGTCGGTGTCTTTGCCAGGCCATATAATTTAGAGTTACGGGATGGTGGCTTAACGGCAGTGGACACGGTGGCGACGGCGGCCGCCGCTGGGCGGCGGTGTAGCTGCCGCTTTGCTACGAGGCAGCGAGGGGAGGCGAGCGGAAGGGGGAGGCAGAGTGAGCGAGTGTGGAGTGGGTGCGTTTCCCATTTGGGGGTGAAGGCCGGCTCTGCGGGTCCCACTCTCGCTTGGTCGCCACGCGGGCTGACCCCGTGGCGGCGGCTGGCGACAGCGTATGCATTGCCAAGGCGTCGATCCGTCGGCCACGCCTTCGGCCCGGGCGCGTGTCACCAAGGCTGAGGGCGGGGCGGGAGCTGGCCCTGGGCCGTGCTGGGCCGAACGGCTGGCCGTTCTAAGTGGCCTTCTTTTTTTTTTTTTGAAATTTGAAACTGAAACAAAAGCTCACTTTTTGGCAAATTTAAATCCATTTCCAAGAAATGTACCCAAAAACAAAAGTTGTAGAGAATTTCAAACTGAACAACTTTCATTTAAGACTCATCTCCAAAATCTGAATAAATTTTGAATCACAAATTATTTTGAATTTAGGGCAGGATAAAGGGATTTTCAATTTAATTTCTTTTGCTCAAAAATGCACCAAATCT
This sequence comes from Chrysopogon serrulatus, assembly GCA_015844335.1. NCBI lineage: Eukaryota > Viridiplantae > Streptophyta > Magnoliopsida > Poales > Poaceae > Chrysopogon > Chrysopogon serrulatus. The sequence goes on from JADLZL010001559.1 coordinate 125,171, forward strand.
TTTGCAATAAAAATTTGACAAAACATAAATAGGGTTTTGCAATTTTGATTAAATCTATTGATTTATTGAAAAATACTAACATTTCTTGTAGAAAAAAAATAAGTATTATTATTAAACCAATCATAAAATATAGCTTCAATAATACATTGTTCTAAAGACATAAATGTGAATGCAATATTTTAAATTTGGTCAAACTTAAACTATTTTAACGGACATGCGTACAATAGTTTTATTCTTTTTGTGGATAGAGTACTCCATTAGTACAGTATTACCTGAAGTAAAGTGTAATGATATCTAGATGCCAGTGGCCACATTTAATTTATCCAGCAAACAAAATAAATAAATGAATATTGTTAACATATTCTTTAGAAAAAATAATAGTAATGATAATGCTACCAAAACTACATGGAGCCACATTCGCAAGAGAGGAAAACGATTGGACCGGGAGGCGCCCTTGAGTCTAGCCACGAATAAAGGAGGGAGCAAGAAGTAAAAAACGACATTTCGCATGCATTGTTGGCCACATGGCAAGCTCTAAATGGGGTTACACGAAATTGAGCTGCAAATCCATTGTTTAAGGATTTAGACAATATAAAAGTTCAATGACCAAATTAAACCTTAAACAATAGTTTAGAGATAAAAAATGACTATTTTATCTATAAGCTATTGGAAACATCAAGTCTACTTCGCGACTCGTCGTCTTTGGTTGGTGACCGCGACAGCTCTCCAACGAGCCCTGGCCCAATAGTTGCTTCACGTCTTCATGCGGCCTTTCTCATCCTTTCCGTTTCGGCAGCTCCGCCTTCTCTCTCTCCTACGGCACTTCCTGTTGGAGGCAGCCGCGACTGCTCAAGCCGAATCGGATCTCCTTCAGCACTCCCTGCTGAGGGCTGCCGCGCCGGCTCAAGTTGCATCGGAGCCCTGACGTCTTCGCCACTCGGAGTGTCGCTGCCACCGGCTGACGGGCAGCTGCGCCGCTGGATCTGTCCGTCTTCGTCGCCACCCACATCCAAGGCTCCGCCGTCGCGTCCTGAGAATAGGACCTTGATAGCGCGCTGGCCATCATGGACACAAGCTCCTCACCCACGGCCGTCGTCATTGCTGTTTGCGGCAAGACAGCATCAATTTCAGGTTTTTTTGGTTATTTCAGTTTTTCCAATTTTAGTATTATTTTCTTATAATCTTTTTGTTTTTAGTTTTCAATTTCAGTTTTTTATTTTTTCTGTTTAATTTTGTATTTCGAGTTTTAAGATTTCAGTTTTCCAGTTTTCCTTTCAGTTTCAGATTCGGTGTATTTTAATTTCAGTTTTAGTTTCAGTTTCGAGCAGATTTTCCTTTTAATTTCAGTTTCAGTTTCCAGTTTCAAATTTCCTTTTAATTTTTGAGCAACCAGTATCCTCAGAATCAGCGTAGAGCAGGTAGTGGGTAGCAAACTAGCAGTAAATGGATATTGTCCCCTAAAAATGGAAAAGAGTGGGTTTGTGGGATTCGGCTCTGGTTGTCTGCGTGGGTCGAGTCTTGCACGTAGGGCGAGGGGTCACGCGCTACCCGTTTGCGCGACGGGTCGCGCCTTATCGTCGTCCTATTGGAAAAGAATGAATGCAGCACCTTTGATGAGTGTCCGGACTTACCACAGCTATCAACCCCATACCTATCTCTATCGTAGTTTCCTGTCCACGAATGCTTCAAAGACAGAAGGCAGATCACTGATCATGCTGAATATAAGCGCTCTCTGAGAGATTAAACGAGCAAATAATCGAATCAGAGACCGCATCAATTCTGCTACAAACAAGAAAAAACACTTCCGTTTCTCGCAACAGTTTTTCAGCGTAGATCTGTAGTATCTTTTACTGCTACAAACACAACATGGGGTTCAACCGGTTCAATTGCCACTTTGCCAGTTCAAACAAAGAACTGTTTGATAAATTCCACGGTGAGAGAGACTGAGCACAGGAAGAGGAAGGAGAGTGAGACGAGCAGCCGCGCCGGCTGCTCGCTGCCCTGACGCCGGAGAGCGGGCGTCGGTCGAGTGCGTGCGCCGTGCGGCGCCGCGACACGGCGACAGGCAGCGCTGCTGATGAGCGGATAGTCAGCGCCGGTTGGTTGGATGGACCGTATCCAATTCAGCCCACACGTATATCCAAGCCAATAGTCCACCACCCACGCGCCGGTTGGTTGGATGGACCGTATCCAATTCAGCCCACACGTATATCCAAGCCAATAGTCCACCACCCCCCCCCCCTCTCGGGTATTCGGCGCATGAGAATGCAAGTTACCGACTTGCACAACAATACTCCCTCCGTCCCAAAAGGATGTCGTTCTCGCTTCGGTAAAGAAACGATTGCCCGGCAATTTTTAAAAATAATAAATAACATCGATTAGTATCACAATTAGTATTGTTGAAAAGATCTTTAGATCTAGTTTTTTAATAAATTTATTTAGAGATATAAATATTATACGTATTTTCTACAAATCGAGTTAAACTTGTGGCACAAACACCCAAAACGTCATCTATTTTGGGACGGATGGAGTACATGGTCATGGTCATGGTCATTTCATTGGAGTAACGTACGGCACAACAATACATGGTCATGGTCATTGGAGTAACGTACGATAACCATATATAGGATCCAATATATTGGAAAAGCTAATGATGTCCAAAGATTTTACACTTGCAATAGCAGCTTTGTAGTCTGTATACTCACTACTCAGGGTCGTTGGCACTAGTGCTTTCTTCAACAGCGAGGTATGCGCGCAAGCAGAAAACCGAAAGCCTTCTTTCGTGTTTCCTGCTGAACAGGGATCTTTTGAATTTACAATTACGGCGATCAAATCTTGGTGCCAACAGCCAAGTGGAGCTCCAAGATGTGGACATAGCTTAATCCAAATGGAAGGGTCATTGTGCCTAGGGAAAAGCCAAACAGAGAAACATTTCCAATTCTACCTGCACAAATAGACTGACTAGGCGTCATCTTTCTGCAATGCTTTTGGACCGTAGTCCAAATACACGGATAGTCTTGCATTCGAATGATGGTATCTTTGATAAAAAATCTCAAGCCTGTACTTGTCATGAGTCATGAGCATTGTTCTAAATGGAAAAGCTTCCGTTGGTATCGCACATCGGCAGTTTTCAGTCTTCTGTCTAACTGCGTGGTGACAACAACTACAGAGCCGGGACCATCCTGCTCCTCGTCGTGCCGGCCACTGTCCATCGCAATCTGAATCTGTTTAGATGAAGTATGAGAACGTAGCTTCTGGGACTCTTTTAGTGCACTCAACAGAAAAGGATTTGCAGGGCCTCGTCAGAATGCAAACACTAGTAGTCTAATATTACCGGACAATCCAAGTTTGTACTCCCTCCGTTCCAAACAAAACATGCAATTCTCACTTCCCGAGGAGTCAAACTTTGCAAATTTTGATTAAAATTATATGAAAAAATACTTACAATTATGAGACAAAAAATATCATTAGATTGGTTATAAAATATATTTTTATAATAAATTTATTTTGAGACATAAATGCTAATACTTTTTATTATAAATTTAGTCAAAGTTGATATAGTTTGACTGACAAGCTTCTCATAATTGCATGTTTTTGAAACGGAGGGAGTACATACTAGCCTAATAATGGATTCGGGTTCAGCAGTTCTTCTTGGTAAAAACCACTGTTTACCTAAATGGCTATTTAGCCTGCTTACATTTTACACACCGTTTTAGTGCTACACGGAGATACACCGTTTTCTGTTTAATTAGTGTTTTGCCTGTTTAAACACCTATTTATTTCGAACAATGGCTAAACGTCAAGTTACCGACCTGTTTAACGTTTAGCGCTTAGGATAACACCTTAAAACATAGGTGCAAGTGGAATGAACGGAGAGATGGGAGATGAGAATGAGATGTGTGGGGGAGACATATGGTGGGGGTGGCGGCGTGGATAGGATCGAACTGTATCTGCATAGGACGTCGCTTTCTTTCCTGCAGACACAGGCGATCTCCATCTGAGTGATGGACCAGACAGAGGCGATCTCCAGCTGAGTGATGGACCATGGCCCATGGGGCCTCTGTGTAGCCCATGATGGACAACGCAGCTCAACCACCAATCTGGTTATAGGACCATAATGCTGTTTTCCTAAGCTGGTTCTTCAGAGGAACTTATAACATTTGCCATTTGACGCAATCGGAGCAACCCAGTTTAGGCCATGTCATGTCACAAGGAGGGAGAGAGAGAGAGAGAGAGAGAGAGAGAGAGAGAGAGAGAGAGAGAGACTCGACAGATGTGGATCGGAGCCATTGTAATCTGATTGATAACTATGTATGGGAATGGGATCCTAACTGCAGCAGAATCGTTCTGCATGCAGCAGGCCTTCATCAATAACCAATGACACTCCCCGCGTACAACTATGGATTATTGTTATGGGTTATTCTCTCCCTCTCCCAGCCAATAATACGCGCAAATGGGCACACCGCAACGGCCGGCGCTACACTCCACGGGCCGTGTAATCTTGCGAGCTAGTGTTCACTACACGGCAATCCCTCCCAGCGATGCGCGCTTGTCCTCCTCTGACTGCTCTACTACCGCCTCCTGGTGGCTCGTCGCTGCTGCAGCAGCAGACCGTCGCAATCATGCGCGCTGTCGCCGTTCCCAAAGACAAACGGCGCCGGGCCTGTCTGTCCGGCCGGGGTCGCCGCATCGACCGCCGGAGAGAACAGCTCGACCTCGCCGACGGACGGCCGATCCCGCCTCGCCATGTGTCCCTCGACTCGGCTCGGCGCGGGATGATTGCGGCCATGGTCTTCAGTTCTAGCGGACCATTGGATAGGGCGGTGATGCCGGTGAGGAGTGGATGGCATCATGGTAATAATTGGTAAAGGTGGCTTACCTAGCTTACGCAGCAGGCAAGATCTGAATCGAAGCTGCACGTACGGACGGCGATCTGCCCGTCGTGCCGCGTAGTATTATAATTATAATATAGCCGACGATGGCGCCGCCGTGCCGGCGCCTGAATGGCCCGATCCTTCCTAGCTAGTCCTGGGTCTAAACTCTAAACTCGGAAGGCATCATGATCCGCGCGCACTCCTCGTTTCATTTGTGAGCTGGGGCTGGGGCTGGCTCGAGCTCGGCCGGCCCAACACTACGGCGACTTGACAGACAAAGCCGTTCCGGTTCCGCCCGCCGAGTCAACATCGGCCTAACGTGTTCAGGTGGGCAGGCAGGCAGATGGCCTGCCATTCAACAGTTTGGATCGCCGACTCGTCGTCACTTATCTGAATTCTCTGCTCGTGACATCACAGACAGCAATTTGAAATCGAACGTGCCGATGCGTTGAACGGAGGGAACGCCGTGGAGCGACGATTCGATTCGACGGATCATTCCATGCACTGGCCGGCTGGCGGCCTGGCGGGCGGCGCACGAGACTCTCAGACTCAGATGATACGCGTGTACTCTGGCGTCGTCGTACAATCGCGCAATCTCCGGGCAGTGACGCCAGGATTTTCTGCTGCTGGGTTGGACGGACACCTTTCGTACGTTCGGACCAAGAAGAGAGATCTTTGCTACGATTGCACGGCGTCCTGCGGATCGCGGGATTCAATTCGATCCATGGACATGACTCATGAGCGTTGGATTGAATGCTCTCACTTGACCTGTGCTGTGCATCCACCACGGCATGGATGATGATGATGCTACTAGTACTAGTAGTACTCTAGTAGTACATGTGTCGTGTTGAATCTGCTGGTTCGAGTCCAACAAGACGAAACAACAAGAAATGGAGCGCGCAAGCAAGAAGAAGAGAAACAAAAGCAGAGAGATCTTATTATCTACACCGAATGCTTACGTACTCTAATCGATCGTCGATCCGTCACCAATCAACGCGAGCGAGAACGACGGAGAAGACTGGCAATGCAGCAGGCTGCGGGGGGTGTCAGAATCTACGAGAACTCAGAAGAGGTTGAGCACCTCGCGGATGGTGGCGTTGCAGAGCGGGCAGCGGCCGCGGCCGGCGCGGGAGCTCGCGCGCGCAGGCGCGGCAGAAGGTGTGGCCGCACGGGATGAAGGCCGCGCCCTTGCCCCGCGCCACGCACACGCAGCACCGCCCGCCCACGCCGCCGCCCTTGTCGTCTTTCTCCTTCTCCTCCTCCGGTGCCGCTTCCTCCGCGCCCGCGCGCCTCCAGGTCCACGGCGGCTGCTCCGTCCGCTCCAGCAGCGCCATCAGGGACACCCTCCGGCTCTCCGCCCGCGCGGCGGACCCCGGCGCCGCGGTGGGCGTGCCGCCCGTGCCCGTACCTCCTGGCGCGGGGCGAACGCCGTGGCGGACGGCGGGAGCGCGGTGGTCCTCGTCCGCGTCGCGGATGACGTCGAGCAGCGTGCGCCGCGTCGCCGCCGCGCCGGGGCGGCCTTCTCCTCCTCCTCTTCCTTCCCCGCCGCCACGGTCGCCGTCGTCGTCCCGGAGCTTGAGAAGGTCGCGGAGGTTGGACGACGCGGCGAGCTGCTCGGCCAGCGTGACGCCGCGCCGCGGCGGCCGCGACACCGGCGGCGCCCGGACCTCCATCCCTCGCGCTCGCGCCAGCAACTCGGGACTGGAGGAGACGAGGAGGTAGCCCGCCGCTGACGCCGCCCTGTTGGCAGGAGCTGCCACCCGCTCCGCTACCCAGTTTATACCGCGTGCCAGTGCCACTCACAGCCCGCTTGTTTTGGGAACCAACCGGGTTCCCTTCCTCTTGTTTTGGAGGCGAGGCGACGGGCGAGTGGCGAGTCGCGGCGTGAGGAGGAGTCGCGTCGCGTGAGCCCCTGCGCGGACGCGGAGCAGCCGCGCGATTGGGCGCCACTTGGCGGCCGGCCCCGCGCGCTGGGTTTCGGCCGGTCGCGCCTGCACGGGAGGGCCGCAACGTCTGACGGTTTCGCCCTGCCCGCTCCCCGTTTTCCACCGTGAGGCGCGGACTTTTTACGGGGCCGGAAATCGGGAGCAGCCGGCAGCGGGAGCCGACTGACCAACCGGTGGACCGACTGGCTAGCGCTGCGGTCGTGCGCCGCCGCCGTTGCCTCGTCTGATGGGGACGGACGGATAGCCAAATCGTCCTAGCAGTGGGTCATACGTATCGGTGGATCGTGGATGGGCAGGGGTTCTCTACTTTTGTGGCCGTTTGGCACGGGTGGGTGCGTCGACCGTTCAGGTCCAGGATTTCCTTTTTACTCCTACCTCCAACAAAAGTCCAGAGCCGGATGGGTGTCATGGACTCCAGTTGCGCCAGCTTCTGCCGTAGTTTTGACGGATCAACGCTGGCTGGGAGCAGCCAGCAGGGGAAGCGTGATTCCAGTACGCTGTCAACGCTGGCTCGCAGCAGGGAAGCGTAACGGATCAACGCTGGCTGGCAGCAGGGAGGCAGGGTTCCAGTAACAGTGAATCAGTGATCGACACTGTGGTTCAAGCACACCAGCAGTAACCCCAATGCCCATTACGCTGTCAGCGGCTTTCCATCCACACTTGCCTTTTGCAGCTGCAAGCCAACAATCAAGCCGGACACCGTAGTCGTGCAGTCTGTTGTTGCAATCCAACGTCTGGAAACTAGAGCTTTTGAACAGCTGCCAGGCTGAAATGATACGGAAAGCAAAATCTGAAACCAAAATTTCAAGCAGGACACCCATAATAACAAAAGAATCTGAATCTATATATGTAAAGAAAATATTTCTAAGATACAATTTCTCCGGGTGATGAGGTGTGAAAACAGCTGTGATAGTTGCAACTACAGGATAGATCCTAAACCCATTACAGTGCCCCCATCACTCAAAATCTAGGGGCATCCACATACCAAAGAAAAGTATCAAGCTGACCATGAACCATTCAACAAAACCCTGCCAATTTTGACCAATCTCCTCACCGCCAACTATGTTCTTCAAAGACCAAAAAGAAAGAGAAAGAAATGGCTGTAGGGGAGTATGAACAGTTCTGCTGTTCAAGTCCAATTGTGAAAATCTCTTCGACTGAGTAAATGAATGGTAATGAAGCCACCTAGGGCGATGGAGTGACTCAATCGAAGGAACAAATGGACTCGGTAGATAGCTACATTAGTATGCAAACTCATTGGGCTGTGCCCACAAAAAAACTGTTGTCTTCACCACCCAGTTTACCCCCAGTGATCTTGCATGATAAATGACTGCCAGTTTACCCGCAGTGATCTTGCATGATAAATGACTGTCTGATGAGTAGGCTGACAGAGATCTTATCTTAGTCGCCCACCCTCTCATAAAAAGAGAATGTAAGCCTCACAGTTCAGCACTTCCTCCAGAGAGGCTTCTCTGACTTGTCCATCGCTTGCGTAAAACCAAGACTTTGAGCCACTGCTCTGCTGCTGCCGACCTCCAATCTTGCAAGCTCTCACGTATGCAATGTAATGACCTCCGTCATGGTTCCCAAGTGCTCGACAACGCCAACTAGGCGATAAGTGCTGGTGTTGTTCTCCTTACATCTGCAGGTAACAGAAAATAGTGATGAACAGACCAATCCCAAGGCTGCAAAGAGCTGTTGCCACTGATAAATCGTTGCCACTGATAAATCATAAGCACATCGCACTTCTATCATATACAACCAGAAGACTGGAAGAAGCAAGGATCATCAAGGCCTCATCAAAGGTTATGGATATTAGAACCCAAGATACCTTGGCTTTTCCAAATACAGAGTTTTTTCTAGGTACATAGTCAATGTATCTAAAAAGGCCAAAACATCTTATAATTTGGAACGGAGGGAGTAAATAATTTCTAAGGCTTAGCTACTAAACTATGCAGAGCATATCCCTCACCAAGAATAAACGCTGTAAAGTTGGGTAGTAAGGACCAGAAGGTTCAAGAAAATTTAGAAGATATTAGCTATTATATGCCTCAAACATGACTATATTATATGCCTCAAACATGACTATATAGCTTAAGTACAGAAGTTCTAGTCAAATTTGAATTGTAGGCGGTAAGCACCAAATTCGCTAAATCGAAAAGAACATGAATGTGGGCATATTTTTTCTGGTCAACAAAGATCAGAAGCTGGACTGAGAAGAAACTGCACATCAATGGAACATCCCATTCTACAAGATATCAAAAAATATTGGATAATTTTATTTAAGGCTTTATACTGTGCAATGGATATTTGCTGTTTGTCAGTTTTGTAGTATTATGCTATCATGATCTTTTGATGGATAATATATTGCTTGAAACCTGAAAGAAGCAGCCCTTTTTTCATTAACATGGTTCTGCAAATAATAAATAAGATAAAGTACTTAAAATCTAAATCATATTACTCAATGCTCAGTTGTTGCAATAGAGATACCCTAATATAAAAGATTTGCCACTAAACTCCCTCAGGTTCATCCCTTCACATTTGAGCATTGGAGCAAAGTGAGATCTTGGAATGGGATCATTGAATGTGATTAGTCAGAGTGGTACCTTGGAGTGTGTAATATGTTCTTACCGTTTGAGCATGGTTATTAAGGCAGTAAGGCGAGGCGTGGCAACCCACCCCCTTCCAGAAACCTAGGCTAATAAGGCGCATGGCGAGGCGACACCACACACATACCCTCACCTTCATTAGAGTCAGACAAACATACATTGATATCTACCTTTTTGCTGCCAATTTTAGAGTATATGCACAAGCAGCCACCACTCACTAGCCAGAGCAGTTTATACCCTATCCAATTATCCAAGCACTAGCAACATACCACATCAAGGGAGTACATCCATATCCAAGTCCAATATCCAAAGCATAAGCAAATAAGCAATATAGTCAAGACTTCTGAACAGAGGAAGGACAGGAAAGGAAAACCAGAGGAAGGAAGAGTGGAAAAGCAGACGAAGGAAGAGAGAGGAAGAGCAGGGGAAGGGAGAATAGCTACTTGTGAGTCTACATGAAGGGCGCTGGGCCTGGCCTGCTGGCATGGAAGCGAGCAGAGGAAGGAGACGCTGAGCCCATGTAGAAGCGGAAGCAGGCAGTCCCCGACAGGGCACAGCCACATAGCAGCATAGGTCGGAGGGCGAGGACATGATGGGCTGATGGAGCAGAGGTCTGGAGGCCGTGGAGCAGCAGCATGAGCAACGAATCTGCGGAGCAGAAGGGGCAGGAGTGGCTGGATGGGATGGGGCGCATTCCAGGTGCTACAGCGTCTCTTCCCCTACCTCTCCTCTTTCCCTCCCCTGTCTCAATTTTGTTGAGCTGCAGTGTGGGGCGTGTTCCAGCAGATGGTATAGGCACACAATTTCCCCTGCGCACGCAGCTCCCTCTTTCAACTGCTTGCACAACTCCCTCTCATTTTCTCCCCCCACACGCATCGCTCCTCGCACTTTTCCCAATGCCTGCAGCCGCCTTTTCGCTCTTGCGGCGTCAGTCTGATGCCATGGCGAAAACTTTCCGCGTGAGGCGATACCATACACAGGGAGGTCACGGCAGGCATGACGCCTCAATTGGAGAAGTGCTTAGATGCCTATGCGACGCCTTTAATAAACATGCATTTTTTGTTTCTCAAACACGCAAAGAGAGCTGTTTATCATCATATTAAAGAGAGAAAGAAAAGGATTGGCTCCTTACAAATGTTAGCCCTGGATCTTCACCACAAGTGAGTGATTAGCTCACCAATACCCTCATAAAAACTCATATGGCGAATTGGATATCACAAATCTTTATTATCTTCTCTCACATACAAATACATACAGCTCGAGGCTAATCTGAAGTTAGCACAACACTTCTAACTAGCTTCAATCGACATACAGCTCAAGGCTATCTGAAGCTAGCAACCCTTGCAATCTAATTTTCTAACTTGCTAACTTACCTTACAAAGGAGGTATGCAAGTCCTTCTATAGACTTTGCAAACTGTCATACAAGTTATCAAATCAAACTTTAACACTTACATAATACAACTCATACTTAACTAAGCATTAGCTAGAATACTCTCTTTACAACTCATCGCTAGCTAATAGTCAATTTCAACTTTACTACTTCCTTTTGCTAAACTCCAATTTGCTTTTGACTTAGCTTTCCAACTCATACTTGAATTTGCTAGAATTTTCAAGGATCAAATAGTGTATAGCATCCACTCAAGAAAATAAATTAATCTCCAACAACAAATACCACCACCTCACACTGGGCCGGGCTGTGAGGGGTTGTTTTCTTTACATCGGAGAAACTAAAACTCTATAGACAACTGAGACAAGGGGTCAGACCTGACCACAGACCACCAACATCCAACCGACCAAACCTAGGTGAGCTAAACAAGCCCAAGATTACGCCAGAGGTCATTGGAACTTTCCCTTTAATTTGTCTGTGTTACTATGGATGGTTTTCACCTTATAGCCTAAAGAAGATCACACATATCAAGCTATATGCTAATATAGTAATATTCTTGCATTGTTTGTGATTTCACATTGCAAAGAACCTTTGCATTCGGCAAGTCAAGTTCATTATAGCTATTACTTTGACCTTGCAGCACAAATTGCAAAACTTATTGACAGAAAGTTGTGTTATGGCATGAATTTAGTTATAACATGTGTTTCAAAAAAAAAAAGTTATAACATAAGCACGTGTAGACATGAATTCAGCATGATGGTCACTGTTTACTTGTGTATGTAGAGAAAAAGATGAGAGCTGTAATGTGTGTACAATATAATCATATATGGTTTACTATCATTTTGTACGATAATATCATCGTAGCATCGAATTGCAGAAAAACAGACTCATTAAAGGAAGAAAAATAGATGCTTTCAAAAGTAGACAGTACCTTGGGTCCATGAATGGTTGTATATCAAGCATCTCCTTAAAGCGCACATGTCCTTTCAGTTTCTTATATCGACCATGAGAATCCTGGCTGAATCTGTTCAAGTTAATCGTCAATACAGGTGGAGCCTTGCTTATAAGAATTCTTCTCAATGCAGCTCTGAAAACCTTTGTCTCATCCTCTTTCTGCTTATTTTGGTTATCTTGCACTAGCTGTGCCTTACCACCCATCTTCATCCGCTTTCTCCTGCCCTGATTCTTTGTGGTGGCATCTTCATTATCTTTTGCACCTGGCAAGGTGTTTTGTGCATCTGATGGAATGCTACTCGACACAACTTCTTCAGTACCACCAACAGGTTGAGCTTCAACATTGTTAGTTGCGTCACAAGACACGGAATCACCACCACAACTCAGTGGTGCACTTGCTGCTTTAGTGGTTATATCCACATTATGACCATCATTATATTGGACAGGTGAATCATGTTGTTGGTTATTCAAAGATGAGGACTCCAGTTCTAAGCTTTTCAAATACATACACTGTTCCTTGTGGCTGGTCTGATTGCTTGGCTGTTCAGTCTCATTCATAGTGAAGACTGCACCAGGTCTCTGCATAGAATTATTTTCTGTGTCTGGAAAATTACCATCACAGCATTGTTCAGGGGCAGCCAAAGAAGGATCAACACACCTACCTTCCTTGCAATGCATGTTAGAATGTACATTGTCAGAGCAATCACCAGTTGCCATAATCTGATCAATGTCCTTTTTGAAACCATCAGTTCCCATAACCTGATCAACGCCCTCCTGTTTGTTGCAGCTCATGATCAACTTCTCACCATCTTTTCTTCCATCACCACCTGCCATCATCTCCTCACCATCCTTTATTTCATTAGCTCCGTCCGTCATCTCCACAACATTTTTTATTTCATTAGCTTTTGCGCGTGCAGCATTAGTACAGTGCTCACACAGCCATGATTCAGACAGCAGCTCTGGTTCAGTATACAAAGCCAAGCAGCCTTCAACTGACACGGGAGCATTACTGTCATCTACCTCATCATCAGCACTGTTACTACTCCAAGCCATCACATCAATATCTTCTACTTTACTAGCTTCTTTCTTGACTTCAGAAGTCACTTCCGGTTCATTGAACATATCACCAAGACCAACATAGTCATCTTGCTCCACATCTCCACAATATTCAGGTTGTGTATTATTTTTTGTTACTGGAGAAACAACTAGAGGAGGAACTTGACATTCTGAATTATACGAATTTTCAATGGTTTCATCCCTTTCCTTGGCAGTGGTACCAAGTTCTTCGTAAGGAAGTAAGATAACAGCCTGTAAGGAGGCAGCATCATCAATAGTGTTCTCGCCTGAGTGCTCAGAACCCAAGATCTGCTCTTTCGGTAGGGCATCATCCTGAGGGTGCAAGGGACCATCTGCTGCATCCCTGGATTCCCAAATTTGTCCTGTTTCAGTAGAATCTGCAGAATCAAGAATCTCAGATTTTGTATCATCCGCATCGGCGATATAATCCAACCAGCAGATGCTATCCTCCACATTTGTAGTGGCATTTTGTTCTTGATTAGACACAGAACCACATGACTCACTGCATCCAGAGGGTTCAGCCTCTTTCTCTCTGACTACCTGTTCAAGTTCTGAACCAGGAATTTGGGAGCTGTTGCGTTCAGCAATTGTTTGAATCTGTTCTTTACTCTCTACTGAAGGAGATGCTCGAGCTGTAACCTTCCCGTATCTGCGGCTTTTGTTCCTATCTCGTATGGACTGTTTGGTCCTCTTTCCTGGTGGTGATGAAACACTCTTGGTTGGAGGCCTCCTTGATGGAACTGGTAGTGAGAGATCAAGAAATTGATCATGTTTAACGGAACTGTGTGAGCATTCTGTGCTGGACACCGTACTAGACAGCTGACCCCCAAAAATGGAGTCCACAATTGTGGGAACCCCTGCATCTGAAGCTTCCTCTGCTAGCTTCCGTGCTTCAGTTTCCTCCGTACGTAAACCATCAAGAAAACAACGGAGCAATTCATGGCTATCCTGCATCTGGTAGCCCCTGAATTGCGGATATTTTGAGCAAATTCTTGAGAAGAGGTTCTTCGGGCTTAGCGCACCACCTGCATGATTTGAAGCACTTGTCTCTGCAAAAAGTTTCTTCAGTGACATAGCAAGGGCCCCTGTAGGAACATCTGGTCCTAACATCTTCCTGCGCAACCTATCAACCGCAAGGAGGCTCTGCAGCACTGCATTGAAGAAGCATGTATTTCCGAGATTTGGAAGTCCTTTGATCACATTACCATCAGGGTTAACCAAACCCCATGACTCAGTATCCTCTGCACCAACCACCTTATCTTCCACTGCTGCTGTAACAACTGTCTCTAATTTGGGCATCTCAATTGACACTTCCTTTTCACATGACAAACAATAAGCAACTGTTGGGTCATCATACCTTGCAGCCCACCAATGCCGGTCCTGCTTAGCATGTCGTCTGGCATGGCCATAGGGCTTGGTATCCTCTACGGCACCACCACAAAAATGCCGACCACAGTCCAAGCAGACCCATGTATCACTTGTGTCCGCCTTTGCCTTCGCCTTGGCAGCAGCGCCTTTGGAGGCCCCTCCTTTCTTCTTCTGCTTACCCCCTTTCTCCTTGCTTCCAGCACCACCTTTCTTTCTTGGGGCGTCTTCTCGGCAGTGCTCACATGACGCAATGTGCTTGGAAGACAAGATCTCCAGGAGGACCTTGTCCAAGTGGGCATTGCCACGGCTGTAGTGGCCGCAATGCTCCCGGCCACTAGCTGAAGCAGTTGCTTCCTCTGCCGAGTTGCTTGCATCCTGCGATGCTGCATCACCAGGTCCAACCTCCGAGGACGAGGCTGGACGATCGCGTTCATGCGCTTTCCGCGGGTTCTTGGGCTTAGCCTTCACTTTCTTCCCCATCACTCCTCAACAGGGCTGGAATCAACCAGGGGCGGATGCAGTAAAGGACATACAGGTTTACAAATATACACCTGACAATTTTTGCAAAAAAAATCGAAGTTAGCATGCGTGAACATGTATTCAGTTGTAATTAGATCGGATCCGAAGACAAGTAGTCAAATAGCTTAAGTTAGGGTTTTGGGTCCTCGGTTTCACACAGCAGGAAGGGAAGAGAAGAGTTGCGCGTACCTGGTGGGTGCTCGTCGCCGGCGAAGCGCCCGACGAAACCGGGGAACCTGGCGTAGGTCGGCGGCGGCGGCGGCCGAAGCCAAGAGAGAAAGAGGGAGGGGGGAGAGCGCACGCGTGGTGAACCTGAGTATATCTTTTCTACTTCTACTCCTCTACTACTAAAAAAAGAGCGGAGGCCTCCCCGATTCTCACTCGGTCACTCCCCTCCCTAATAAAAAAATAAAAAACAAAGAGAGAAAAAAAACAGCGCCCCCAGGCCCCAGCGCGTCCCGCCAACGCCCGGCCTACGGGCCACGCACGCCATACTACCGCCGCCGCCGCCGCCGCCGCCCCTCCTCGTCCTCGTCGGGCTCGGGTGCCCGCGTGGGTACTCCACGGGCTAGCATTCGGCGCGGCGCTGTACCGGCGGCCGAGTGGGTTCCCCAGCGGCGCGGTGGGGATCATACCCGCGCGCTTCGAGGGCAAGCCGATCGTCCACATCCTTGGCAAGCCCATGCTCCAGGTCCGCCTCCTGCTTACCTAGTCTTATCGCATCTTTCAGAGAGCGAGGGAAGCTTGCGGTAGACAATCAATTTGGGGAAATTGTACCTGCAACTTGCGTTGGGACTCGAGGGGAGGTCGAATTGTGCTTTCCGTAATTCCGTTTAGAGTGAACAACACAGTAGCTGTTCTGTTGGTTACTGAGATGTTGTGAATCGTTTGCAGTCTTCATTCCTCACAGTTCAATGTTTTTTCCAGCAATTAAAAAGTCAAGCTTGAGTTCGGTGAATTTCAGTTTGACGGATTCTGGAGAAGGGAAATGGTATAGCTGTTAGTTTTAGCAAGTTTTAATTTCTTGTCTGCGATTAATCCAGCAATCTGTATAATTCCTACAGCACCTTGTGCTGACACTTCTTTTACATACAAAACTAATTTCTTCTGAAAGTGAATCATTTCTTCTTCTGATTTTGTTACATACTTCTTGTGTTTGCTCTTACAGAGAACATTCTTCTGATTTGTCACATACTTCTGGTTTCATTTGTTTGTCATGTTCACAACTGTGCCTTTCCCCCCTTAGTTGTGGCAACAGGTGATGAGAGAATTACACAATGTTGTCGAGGATTTGGAGCTGATGTTACAATGACATCAGAATCTTGTAAAAATGGTACTGATTGTGTTGTTTTGTAGTTATGTTATCTTTTCATGATTATGTGGTAAAACAGTAATGTGTGTGTTTATTGGCATTTGCTTGATAACATAGATTTGACACTGTTGTGAGGCACATAAGAAGCTTGAGAAATACTATGGTATTGTCGTCAATATTCAAGGAGATGAGCCTCTTATTGAACCAGAGATAATACAATGGTGTTGTTATTATGTCACTGTAGGTGGTTAATTACACAACACTATCTTGTACTTCTCTTCAGTTAAATAAAATGGTTCTTAGCATCTGTAGTTGGGGAATGTCTTTTCTTTAAGCTTACTCCTGAAAATAATGCATTCATCATTCTAATTATGTTGCATGCTACACATTTAAGATTTACCATGAGTCCTTGACCTTGTGCAACTTAAACACCCTGTGCCTTTGCATATCTCTTGATCTGTTTCTACTGACCCTGTTTCCTTGTACTTCAAACGTGGCTTGCAGCGAGCTCGTGATGCAGTCTTCAGTACAGCTGTTATTTTACTGAAACTAGAAGATGCATTCAATACAAATTGAGTGAAGTGTGCTGTGGATAATCAGGGCTACGTGATATACTTTTCAAATAGGGCTGATTCATTCAATAAGTGAGACGCCAATGGTTGCTTCAACTCTTGCATTGGCTATCTTTTACATGAAATTTTTCTGACCCTGGCCATTTCCAGATCAGGGAATGTCAATCCAAAATATCCATATCTTCTTCATCTTGGAATCATGGTATATTATCAACCTTTTGTTTATTTATTTGCTTCATGGTCCTTTGATTAACCAACTTTTGACTAATTAATTAAAACTGTTGTCTCACGCAAGGCTTTGATTCAAAGTTTTGAAGATATATCAAAAACTTCCACCAACACCATTACAAATGGAAGAGGACCTAGGGCCTGTTGGTTCTGACCCTGGCGAAGGTGCCTGGGCCAGGCAGCTCCCCAGGTCGTCAATTTCAAGCACCTGGCTGCCGGATCGACCTGCCTGGGCGAGCACCCCCAGGCCTCGCAGTGAACCAAACAGGCCCTAGAGGCTAGAGCAACTGAAAGTTCTTCAAAACAGCTATAGGATGAAGGTATTTTGGCATGAAACTCTAGAATCTATGAGATAGACAGTGCCTGTTTGTTACTGCTCTGTTGCAGTTTGTTCATGATGAACTTCTACGGTTTGAATGTTACTATGGAGTTTTCAATGTGTACAGTAGCATATGGTGCATAACAGGTTACAGACTTATCGTCTGTAGTTTATATCCTAGAGCACTGAGTTTTGTCTCCGTTTGTATTCTGTAATTGTAGGTTATCAAAGTGGACCACGATGTCCATGGTGTGGATGCACCAGACGACATTGAGAAAGTCGAAGCACTGATGCTGGCAAGAAACTTTCGTTAGAAAATCAAGAGAAAGTGAGTGCTTTGCATTGCTATCGGCATAGGGTTGGTGGGAGATTTTTGGTTCTGTTATACCATTTTCTGGATAGCATGATATTTGTGCTTGTTAAACTTGGAGTGGTTGAATATATGTTAATTGTCGCTTGCATTACTCCTCAATGAACAGTTCAGTGCGCAGGTGGATTGTATCTGTACTTCAGGAGTTAGTAGCAGTACTTTCGGTCTTTCTGCGCAGTGGAAACCATATCATAATTAATTCTATTTAGTATGAATATAAGTGTCACTCAATCATGTTAGTGATATTTGATTCTGTCTGTAAAAATATCATGACTCGTGTATTACCGTGTAGATTTTCCTGTCGTACTAAGCTCCATAATTTATCTATTATAACAATTAATTTCAATGGTTTGTAAAATTTAATTAAATAGTATTTAAACGAACGGTGTATGCAGTCACACAGGTTAGCACATCTACTTTGAAAATTTATCCAGCAGGTGACAACGTCCAATAAAGTCCTAACAACGTTTCTATAATAAATAACAAGAACTACTAGCAAATACTCCTCCCTCTGTTACTAGAGTTTCTTGGCTAGAGGACTCCATACACCTCGACAATGGTTTGGGTTAAGTCCGGTTTTTTGGTTTGGTTTTACACCCTGTATTGGTTTGGGGTGAAAATAAGAAACTGGTTTGGTTTCCATAAAGTGGGATGATTTAAACAATTTCAAAATAGAGTTAACAATGAGTTTTTATTCTATCTATTTATTTTGTGTGCTTTTTCTTATGGCTAAATATAAACAATAGCAAGGTGTAAATGGTGGGTTGGAAATGTAAAATCTTAAAGTGGTTTGGTTTGGTGTGGATGATTCACGGTCTAATTTGGTTTGGCTTTGACTTTCACATATACAACAAGATTTCGGGTTTGTTTGGATCTCGACTTTACATACATTTTAAAATAAGTCCATCAAGATTCAAACAATTATTTCAAACTAAACACTATGACTCTATAAGACAAAGTATGGTCTTAGAAACAAAAATCTTAAACCAGATTCATAATTTTCGGAGCTCAAACAAGATTCCTATGAATAGAATTTTTCTTAAAAATAGTTTTTTTTGATATTTTTCAAAATAATTCTAGACCAGTTTACCTTCCTAAACATTCAATTTAGTCCAATTTATCTCTCTTCTGGCTGATGGCCTTATGTGAGCCACATAGGATAGTTGACATGGCGCCACATTAACAAAAATAACTATCAAACCACTCAAGTTGAAAAAACAAACAAATTTAAAGGTTGAAGAAAAAATATGTGATACATAAGAGAGAAAATCAGATGGCCATGGAAGTTAATGGGTCAAAAAGTCACTCTCTCCCTCCAAGAATTTAGGGCCTGCCACCAGATTATAATTGAAAAAAATCTATTTTGCCTGTCTCAACTACTATTGCAAAAGTCATCATTTCCTTCTGAGCTACAAAACCAGAAATATCACCTTATCCCCAAAATCCGAACACATGAACCTTTTATTTCAGTAGAATAGATCTATATAGTGAACATATGATACGATAGACTTTTTAATACAAAGTTTTTGTTTTAGCACATATACTTCTCCGTAACAAATTTTTAGTTGTAGTTTCTATAGTCCAATTGCATGGTTGAGATGTTGCAAAAAAAAAAAAAAAAAAAATCCAAGCAAAACTGATAAACCTAGATAAATAACATATGATATGTTATTTCTGGTTTTATGGTTGAGGACTTGAGGATGGGAAAACTAACTTTTTTAGCTGAGCCGATCATCATTGGGCCTAGTGTAAACTAATCTGTGAAAAAATGCAAACCCTAAAAAAAGTCATCTAAATTCACCAAAAAAATTCACACATGTAGATGATATGATGATACACTACCTTACAAAATATCTTGTCGAAACTTCGACTTCGTTTATGAGATATAAAAATAACAAATTTCTACAAAATCAGCGCTTGAAATTTATTATTTTTTTATCTCTCACAAATGAAGTCAACTTTTGACAAGATATTTTGTGGTATCATCATATCATCTACATATGTGAATTTTTTAGTAAATTTAGATGACCCTTTATCGTGGTTTACATGGGTTAGTTTGCACTAATAGTTCCCCATTCCGTGACCTTTTATCGTGCCGCCCAAAATGAATTTCGTGGCGCCAACCCAAATTTTTTTGGCGCGAATGGTTACAAAAATTCTCCATAGAGTAGGCTACGAGGCAATTGACCCCAAATGCCCCAAATCCCTAATCCAAGCATCCCCCTTCTCTCGCGTCTGGGGCAATGTGGGAAATGCCCGAGGGAGCCGGTGCCTTTGGCGCCAAGAGGGCAAAGGAGTCGCCGCCGCCGCCGGTAGCCTCCCTCGGCGACGACCTCCTCGGTGAGATCTTCCTCCGGCTCCCCGACATGGCGTCGCTCGCCAGCGCCGCTCTCGCTGCAAGCTCTGGCACCGCGTGGCCTCCAACCCCAACATCTTCCGTCGCTTCGACGCGCTCCGCCGCCCCCCACTCGTCGGTTTCCTCCTAACCGACCGCGGTGATATGCACTTCCCCCGCCGTTCCCCCAACATGCTCTTCGTGTGGGCCACCCGCAACCCTAATCTGGCCTCGGCGGCCGCAGATGGGGATTTCCTCTTCGAGGACGTCCCAGCCGTCGATTCGGACGCCGAGGAGGAAGGGTACGCCTGGGACGAGTGGCGCCTCCGCGGCTGTGACGGCGGTCTCCAGCTCCTCTCCCGTGGCCGGAGCGGGCTCGACCTCGCTGTCTACGACCCCATCGCGCGGACCGCCGTCTTCCTCCGCGTTTTCGATGTGTTCCCCTATTCGACGCACGTGGCCTTTTATGCCTTTGTTGTTGACGAATTCGACGGCTCGTTCCTGATCATCGGGATAGCAGACTTTGAAGCATCCATCTTCTCCTCCCGCACTGGCAAATGGACTAGAATGGAACCCCGCGAGCTGGATGGTTTTTACAAGTTCTACAGCGACGGCATGCGTGCTGGGCGGTTCGTGTACTGGCGATCCAACACGAAGAAAGAAAGATACCATAATCTCGTAGAGAGGATCCTGGTGCTGGACACGACAACCATGGAATGGTCTATCATCAACGCTCCATTCCCTGTAGGTGAGTCCTACTGTGTGGCTGACATGCCAGAGCATGGCGGGCTGTGCCTTGTGTCCAGTGAGGAGCAATGCTTGCAGCTCTGGTTCCGCAACAGCATAGGCGAATGGCTGCTCATGAAAAAAATCTCTTTGCTGAATGACTGGATGAAGAAGATACGCCGTGATGAGCGGATGAAAAGGCTGCGCATACTGGCAGTGAGGGCCAGCTATGTCTACATGGAGTTCTGGTCAATAAGGAAGCCTAATTCCTACTTTCTTGTGTTTAATCTGAGAACCAAGAAGATGACAGTGTTCCCCAACAACGCAGAAGACCCTCATAGAGGTCCTGTGTTTCCATTCTTCATGCGCTTGGCGCCTCTTCTTGGACCAGATGAGGGTTAGAATGTTCGTCTTAATGGTGTTTGATGCAACGTAGTGGGTAATCTTCGATCTCTTCATGATCTTTGTTTCTTCTTCTGTTCTCTCTGTTGATCACGCTATTTAAATATCAACATAAATTTAGTCACCATATTAAATCTTTTTGCGAATTCTACAAATGTTGGTAAGTATGTTTACTTCTTACAGGAGGCAAATTATATTTCCTAATATCTCACCCTTATGTAAAGAAAATAGGCTGCTTAGTTTCTCTAATCGTGATTTTGTACCAAAATGATTATGCTCAAGTCATAGCTACTATCTTGAATTTTGTGTCATTGATAATGTTGGTAGATTTCAGTATCTGTTGTTTGTCTTCAGTTCATTTTTCAAACTTATCGCAAATCTGATGCTCCAGTCAATCACAATAAATTCTCTACGTGAGAATCAATTACTTCTTGATTATTCAAGTGCTATATGAGATGTATTTGTCTCTTTTGTTGTTAGTACACCGCCAGACAGATGGCTTAAGTCATTTGAAAGTTCAGCTTACAATCTGCGGTTAGTTGCCACTTTATTCTCTGCAAATAGATGCACTTTAG